>CAKALU010034519.1:11237-76913 GCA_916700995.1 Hozukius guyotensis | reverse complement strand
GCGAGAAATAGGCATTACAGTAACAGAATATTGATTCATATTTGATCAGCGCTGCCTAGTTTGACCGTTCGATCAGAGTTTGCGAGTGATTGACAGCTGCCTCCGTTGAATGAACAGCCAATAGGAACGCTCTCTCTCTAAAATGACCTGTGATTGGCCAAAGTCTCCCATCACGGGCTAGATTTTTTAAAGCCTGAAAACAGAGCCATGAGGAGGTGCAGAAGTCTAGTTTTCTCTCTGAACACTTGAATTACAAAATGCTGAAGGTTATTATGGAATTTTTTGCCCAATATGCCAAAAACATTCTGCCTTCTGCCACTTTAAATTGAGTGGAATAGGTAATGGTTTACATTTGTGATAAACAATTTTCACTCAACGGTAGCTCGGACCCGTGAGGTGATCGATACAGTCATGTGATGCAGAGAAGACGTATTGCTTGAGTTTACTTCAGTGTGAACAGTCTGCTGGTAATGACATATTTAATCGTTAATTTAGTAAGCAGTATGTAGTACAGACTCATTGAGTACGCAGTACGTTAGTGTGCGATTTCAAACACAACCTCGGCCATTTTCACTGTCAAGATTTTCGCAGTTCTTTTGAGGAAGGTTTTCTGGAAATTAACAACTGCTTATTACTGTAATTCCCTGATTCTTTCCTCAAATAAATGAGTGGGTACTCACCATGTGCACAGTCTAAGCACATTTCCCTATAATTATACGTCTCTTATCAGCCTAACCTTACTGACCTGTTGCAGATTTAGCCCATTAGTCAAAATAATACTCTGCGGTTGCATTTGTTCACCTCTCTGCCCACAGAAAATCACTAATCAAAACTTGAGTTTTGGAATAAAAACTAATTAGCATGAAGCCGGTTCTGTATTCAGAACGTCTGCACTCTCCAACATTGTATGTATTTTTTTTTATCTTTGTTGTCTAAAGCATCACAGACCTGCTAATGAGCACAGTTGCATTACAGGCTCTATGCTGTTTTCCAGCCTTTCAGAGCTGCCAGTGTAGGAAGTCACTAAGTGCGACTTTAAGAGAGCAAACTGAGAATAACAAATGGCTGCTTCCTTTGAAAGCTGACAGCAGGGTGCTGTAGTGGGAGAGAGTCTTTTAACTGAAGGACTCAAGTTCAAGCCCTGCTTGTCTGCACTCATCCATCCTGCTGAAGTGTCCTTGAGCAACACGCTGAATCGTCGCCAGCTGCACGGCTACTGATCTGTGACTCTGGCCTTTGACCTCCCTGAGGAGAGAGCAGGAGAAAGGACAAGATTTTTCCTACAGAGATCAATGGAGTATAAAGGTGTTACTGCTCCCCCCTTGATTCACCTGTCACTGCTGAGTTTCATTTTGACTGATTAACCGCCCCGCTAAGCAATCAGCCCGGGTCACCGAGGGCACGAGGCAACAGCTGATCCCTGCAGCATTTTTTGAATCAGTAACCAAAGGATGCATTTATCCTTCCACAGAGTCAGATAGAGCTGACCTGTAGCTTGTCTTGCCTAAAGGCACTTCAGTAGAGTGGATGCCGGCTGTCAGCGAGCTGAAGAAATTAATTACTAACTGCCGTGTCACTGTTTTATGTTCTTTATGCTCAGAAAGAGCAGCTCCTTCAATGATTTTAACCTTGATTTTCTAATTAAAATGAACCTTGAGTATAAATATATTCACTATCGTGAGAGAAATAAAGTGTGTTTACATTTCACGCCCATAAATCAGTGAAAATGTGTGAGATGAGTAATGACCGTCTCTCCTCTGCAGGTACGCCATGAGGTTGAAGAACTTCACCAGCCATTCAGCCACCGTCGCTGAGAAGAAGCTAGCTGTGTTGTGGTAGGATTCTCTTTTTATCTATGTGTGTGTGTGTGTGTGTGTGTGTGTGTGTGTGTGTGTGTGTGCAAAATACAGTAAGTGACTGGGGAGGATGGAACCTGCCAAAATCATAAATAAATGACTCGATAAATAAATATGTTATTAAATGTAATGAAACATTTAAATATAAATATAAAAATAAATGCAAAAATAAATAAATGCAAAAATAAATAAATAAATAAAAAATAAATGCAAAAATAAATAAATACAAAAAAATACAAAAATAAATAAAAAATAAATGCATAAGTAAATACAATGGAAAATTAAACAGAAGAGTAAATACATAAGGGAATTAATACAAAGATAAATAACTTAATTAATAAATAAATAAACTAAATATCAATTTATGTCACTTTTTATCAATTAATTAATGGCTACATTTAATATCTGATTTTGGCAGGTTCCGTCCTCCACAAGTGCCGGGCCGTAGCCAGGATTTTAAAAGTACTGTGGTCATAAGTTCCCCAATGCACCCCTTACACCCTTCAGAATATCTTGACCAGATCTGCAAATTGTTTCTTACTATTTAGATTTAATTAATCATATTTTCGGTGGATTGTTCTGGTGGCCTGCAGGTTTGGGATTTTGACCAAGTGGTTGCAATGTCTCTCAGTGCTAGGGACTTTTGGTGCATGTCATACCGTCTCTCTACCCCTCGTCTGTAAACTTCTCTACAGTACATGATGGTCTAAATGCTGCAACACTGCCAGCCAAACAGAAGAAATACTGAGACCTTTATTTACTCTTGGCTTAAAAGCACGGAAATGTAATGTTAATGTTTAAGGCCTCATGCAAGAACATTTTCACATTCTAAATCTCTCTTACTCTTACATGTGTGATGTTCAAGTGTTTCAAGTTGGATTTAAAAAACCTTGTAACTGCACAAAGGAATTCCACCTGTTCAGGAATAGCTGCGCGTTCATGAGATGTGATCCTTAGCACAATCAAGCCAGCCAAACTGCTATGTATGTAAGGCTACCTGTTCTGCTCGATTTGTGGACAAGTTTCATTCACAAAAAAAATAAGTTTTTAACATTGCTGTCTAAAATCGGCAGACGAAAACAAAACAAGTTTAGCAGTGTCAGTAGTTGTATTATGGGACCTGAAAACGTGTCATCAGAGCATGCCGAGTCTCAGATGGCAGGACAGGATCTGACAGTCACAGCGTTGAATAAGAGAATATTATAGGTTTACTGTAGGTGATGATACACTGTCGACCTGATGGCAACGACGTTGACAGCAACCGGCATAAACACAGAGAGGCAGCTGAAACTCCCAAAATTCATTCATTCAACTAGTTGCCATCCAGATGGATGGTAGCCTTAACGGCAGGATCGGTGATCTTGAGAAACTAGCAAGAGTACACTAGATTTTTTTAAATTATCCATCCTAAAAAAAAACGCCCAGTGTTGCAGACACTTTTGGAGCTAGCAACACTAGCTCCAAAAGTCCCTACATCTAGTGAGAAAGTCACCAAGTCGGCAACACTGACAGTCCGTCCCTTCAGGCCTCCCTCCAAAAACACTCACCCAAAATTATCATTACAAACATAAACAACGAACATGGTTTCTTCCATTTTTTCTTACTTTTTTCCCTGTTAAAGGGTTTTTTTGGTTGGCAGTTTTTCCTTATCCGATGAGAGGGTCGCACTGTTAAGGACAGAGGGTGACGTATCCTGTACAGATTGTAAAGCCCCCCCGAGGCAAATTTGTGATTTGTGATTTTGGGCTATACAAATAAAATTTACTTGACTTGACTCTTGTTAGTACTCACAGCTGTCAAGCTAGCAGCTTGTGGTAGACTCTGGTGATGCACAATGAGTGCACGGGCAGAATGCGCGCAGGCAGGTAGGCAGGCAGGCAGGTAACCCGTCCAATCATTATATGCGGGACAAATTAAATGATTAACTACACGAAAATGCAAAACACTCGCCTGTGAATATTATGTCTAGGGTTAGGGTAAGGATTAGATCGTAAGGAGTGGATCTGGTCTGCGCTACTTTGCGCCTTTGTCGAGGTTGAAAGAGTAATTAAGTTTGCCATCCTGGATCGGACCGTCAGACGGACTACGCCTCTGTGTTGTTGTTTCATAAATATAGGCGCAATTCAACCCATTCCACACAACGTGATTGGTTGATGCCTTTATTTGCAGTGCAAAAGCTCAGAAAATCAACCTTGTTCCGAAAAGAAAATAACGTCGCCTTTTTGCTGCATAGTATTCACGCTCTGTGTGAAAGGACTCATGACAAAAATAAAAAAGTTTGAAAAAATAATATTGACATGCAAATTAATCAATTGCATGAAAAAACACTGCCGGTGTGTACCCGCCTTTATTCAGATATTCAATAAAGCCCATTGAATATAAAAACGCAGGAGAAAGCCTATAAAATACTACCATGTAAACTAACATATTCCATTAGAATGTAAAGCTCCTCTAATGTTGCTAAAACCTTTGTCTTCCACACTCACAGTGATCCAAACATTTTAATTCCTCTGTGTGCTCCGCTTGTGAATTGTAAATTCATTAATTCACAAAGATGTAGATTTTTATTTTATCATACACTAGTACTGTATTATACATTTCCCACGTTCTTTACTTCACTGAAGTTCTTCCTAATCCTTCCGGACACGGCGGGGCGTGTTTGATGTCCGGGTGCGTTTTTGTGTGGATGACATGAAAATAATATTGAGGATGGAGCTTTAAAGGGAACTTGTACAGCGGATTCATCTGCCTTCTCTAATGGTTTTGTTTCCATAGTAACCGCTGTCTGTCTCTGCTGTATCTGAGGATGTTCCATTTGAAGAAAGACCACGCTGTCAAGTACTCGCGGTCGCTCATGGAGTACTTCAAGGTAACACACACTCTCACACACACACACACACACACACACACACATTTGGACACCGACTTTATTTCCTCTCTCCCTCTCATTTTCTCCCTCTGTGGTTGAAAAACATGAAAAGCCAATTACAATCCCTCAAATACATTTCATATTCATTTTCATGGTGCCTGTGCATTAATTTTGCATGACGTTATTAAATTCCATTCTTTCTCTTTGATATTAATGTATTAATTAGCTCCATCAATCATCGCTGTGGATTGTTGGGGTTTAATGTGCTTGTTTTGATTAATTATGTTTAGTTTAATTAATTACTGAGGATGTCATTATCACAGTGGCGCATTTGCATTGATGGGATTGGATTCCTGGGAAGGGGCTGACTGGGTAGTGTGTGTGTGTGTGTGTGTGTGTGTGCGCAGGCTGTGTACGTGTTGACACAAAGAAAAAAATAACTGAAAGCAGTCGAAGCAGTTCATTTTTACAGAGAAACAGCACAAAGACAGATCTGTAATATACTTATCCACATGACACATTAATGTGGATTTTATAAGTGCTTGTCACTGGGTAACATTCAGAAATTATTGGGGCAAATTGGTGGCTCAGTGGGGTTTGGCGTGTCGTGTTATATTACCATTAATATTTTAGCCATTTAGCTGATCTTTTCGTCTACAATCGTTTGTTATATCACGTATCAATTGCAGGGTTTACAGTATGTATGTATGCAATAGATATTAGTCACTCTATATTTCAACTTACTGTATTGGTAAAAAAAACGGTATTTTAAGGTAATTACTTCAAAATGAATTCAGTTAATTGAGCTGTTATGCCTTGTTTTATTATCATTTAGGAAATAGCAGATTGAAAACAGCCTTTTGGACAACTCTTGTTGTATGAGGTACTTATCCATAGTAGGTGTATTATTTACAGTAGATGACAGTCGGCAGGCCCCCAGTTTGGAGAAACAGAAAGGAGTTACCGCACAGAAGCAAAGTAATGTACTGCTGTGGACGGGGACAGCAGAAAAATGTATTTTAGACACCTAAAAGAAAGGCTCAGCACCGTATTTAGAATATTTTCTGATGGCGAACTGAACTGAAAGTGAAACTTATCTACCGTATTCTGTTTTTGTCATCTGAGCCTGCTGGCTTTGAAGAGAGCAGAGATAAGTTTCACTTTCAGTTCAGTTCCCCCGTTGGAAAGGGCTGTCTGACGGCAAGATAAAGCGGTGAAAATACTCTAAATATAGTGTCTATCTATACTATATACATGTCAAGTGTTCTGGAAGTTGTACACAAAACTGTGGATAAGTATGGATAAGTACCTCATACAATCTCACTTCAAAACACCGGAACTATCCCTTTAAATAAATAGACAAAGACTTTGACATTTTGTGAAATATGCTTGCTTGCTTGCTTTACTGCTAAGAGTTAGAAGAGAAGATTGATGGCACTATCTTAGCTATCTGCTAAATGTGAAGCTACAGCTAGCAGGCTGTTTGCATACCCGAGTATAAAGGGGAAAACAGCTAGCTTGGCTTTGTTAAAGATTAAAACACCTGCACATAACTCCCTGAAAAACCACAACTTGTCATTTTTACACTTTGGATTTTGTACAGATTAAACAAACAAGATAGAGCATGTTAATTATTGAGCTTTAGAGGTACTGGTGGGTAGGGGTGTAAGAAAATATTGATACACAAGTATCGCGATATTACGTTCTGCGATACTGTATCGATTCTCCAATACACTGTATTGATTTGTAATTAATTTCTTAAAAATGCGACAGCATGCTGGCAGACCCGGCCGCTACTCTATAGAGTGACTTCTGACATCATATGTAACTAGAAACCCTAAGGAATCCATTGGTACCAACGTATCAATCATTTCATACTTGCATGTCGCGAAGGAGGTTAAATACCGCTCCAAAGTTAGGCTAAATTTTGGTGAGAAAAAACTAGCATGGGGATTTTCAAAGGGGTTCCTTGAACTCTGACCTCAATATATGTGAATGAAAATGGGTTCTATGGGTACCCACAGGTGCATGCAGTTTGGGGCATGGTGTATTTGAATATTTCTGCATACTGGGGTCCCTAAACAGTCTTGAATTACATAAACTGGGTATCACTGTAAAGCTGATACTCTTGTGGATCCAATGAGCCCAACTGTATTCAAGTGTGATGATGTTAGTCCACATAGTAGTCATTTCACATCATTACTTGTTTTTACTCAGATTTTATACATATGGTGGTGTGTTCTTTGTAGTATGACAGTTTTCCTTAAATTTGAAGAAAATCGCTATATATTGCCTTGCTTACAGTATCGCAATATATCACAATATATTGAATCGTTACCCCTGTATCATGATACGTATCGTATTGCCAGATTCTTGTCAATACGCAGAACCTACTGGTACGTTGATTTTGTTACCTTCAGATGGAGCCAGACTAGCTGTTTCCCTGTTCCCAGTCTTTATGCTGAGCTAAGCAAACCGTTTTTTGTCTGTAGCTTCATATGTAACAGACAAAATCTATAAAATATGACTTCTGGTGCATGTTACAATTCCTCCTTGTTCATACTCTAGTCTTTCTTTCCTGTATATCTACTAAAGCAGATACTATAAGCCATAAAAACATATTTTAATAAATTTGTCTTTCTGTGACCCAGAATTCAGCCAAGAGTTCCCACCAAGCGCCGTCTCCCTGGAGGACCAATGGGAAGTGAGTATACACACACACACACACACACGCAGTATCACCCCCCCTCATTCACACAGATAATTGAGAATTTATAATTCATCGGAGCTCTGCTGCAAAATATCACGGCGCCCCTGACAGCCACTTGCTCAAACAAACCCCCTCAGGAAGCAAATAAAGGGATTGATTTGTTGTAGATGTGAGGAAGGAGACGACTGGAGGGGCTGCCGAGTGCCGGCTGAGAAGGAGTGATGGAGGGAGTGATGATAGATGGAGGAGGAAAGGGGTGGAGGAGCTGTGGGTGTGAAGCTAATGAGTTTGGACAGCTCTGACGCTGCACAACAGCAGGACTGGAGCCCAGTGTGTGTGTGTGTGTGTGAATGAGGCACAAGTCGTTGGGTCAGCGAGGGTCAAGGCCACATCACAGACATTACATCACTGCCAGAGCCACACACCCAGCTGTGCAAGGCAGGGGGAGCAGTTTGTACTAGCATGACTGATGTTACTATACAGTGAATAGCAGCAATGCCACACACCCTCTCACATTTAACACTTTTTATAGCCTTAAAAGGATAGTTTAAATTTTTTGAAGTGGGAATATATGAGATACATAGTCAGTGTATTACCTACAGTAAATGACGGTCAGCACGCCCCCAGTTTGGAGAAACAGACAGGAGGTACCGCACAGAAGCAAAGCAATGTACTGCTGTGGACGGGGCCGGCAGCAAAACGTATTTTAGCCACCTAAAAAAATCAATATCAGTATAAGTGTACGCTATATTTAGAATATTTCAACCACTTTACCTTGCCGTGGGACAGCCCTTTCCGAGGGCCACTATCCATGTTCTCTTCAAAGCCACCGGACTCCTTTGACAAAAACAGTAATTTTATGTCCTAGAAAACGCAGGAGATGCTGGTCTACAACTGCCTCGATCGATCGGTTATTTGTTTGTGTTATTGTGTGACTTTGGTGAATCCGAACTAACCCTTTAAAACACCAAAGTCACACAATATCACAAACAAACTAACTGATTGAGGCAGCGGTAGGCCAGAAACTCCTGTGTTCTGCGAGGTAAAATTACCGTTTTTGTCAAAGGAGTCTGGTGGCCTTGCACTTCAAAAAATCTGAACTACTTAAAGGCCTGAAATGATCACTCCTTTGTTATATTTGATATAGTTCCCTGCCAAGTCATCCAAAACAAAAAAACTGTTATTTAGTTTGACTAATAATTAATGTGCAGCATTATAAACTTTAACATACTGCAACCTTATTTTGAAAGCCAGACATAGTCACACGTGTATACTTCCGCTTTGCCAAGTCCGTCGCAAGCTCTCCCGTCAGCTCCGTTCTCTTTATACATCCATGGTCAGCTCCATCGGGGCCGTTTGAATGCATTTAACATAAATGTCAGTATATGCGTGCTCTACAGTTGTAGCGTCGGCCCATTTGACCACGGAGATGAGAGTGACGGCTGGCTTGCTGGCCTAAATATGATAATGTTTCCTGTCAATAACAGAGTTAGCATGCAGCTTTAGCCATGATGTCTAGCTCTGCTTTTCCTGCAATGTGTGAAACCCAAAGTGTTTCCATACTTTACTGGACGTGTAGTGTTTACCACGTTGGATTTAACATGTGAGGGTGCAGGTCGTATCCACGCCGACCCTCCGCCGTTTTCTACTTTCTCGTTTCGGCTCGCTGCGGTCGACTGCGGTTTTCTTTTGGTTGACGGATATGACATCACGTTACTCTGACTACAACAATAAAAGCAGTAACTTCCTTCTACCTCAGCATAGACTCAGTGAAGCAAATATATCGATTCTGGCATTAAAAAAATCGATTTACACTTTCCCACCCCTAAAATTTATGAGGAAAAAAATTATATTCTCAGAGATTAAAGAGGCAAATTTACGAGAAGAACTAACAAATTTACGAGAAAAAAACTTAAAAAAATAGTGCTTTCATCTCAGAATACGCTGTTGTACTTCCCCATACTCACTTAAAGATAATGCTTTTCTTGTTTTGTGCTGTTGACAGCAGTCAAGCTCTTTTTAGCAGTCTTATCTTTAAAAATAGAAAAAAACTAATAAAGACAGTATTCAGCAGACACATCCTCGACGCCAGTAAGTCTGTTTGGAGAATATGTAACAACTTAACTCTTGGCTGACAGACTCCAGTGCACACTTTCCTCTTTGTATGTTATCGAGTAACTCAAAGGCCCCCTCCAGCATACAGAAGCTCCCTGTTTAATTCTCATGGTGTTACTGGGACTCACTGGCTCTCTGTATTTCACAGGGTCAATGGGACTCCATCTCCCCTCTCACTCAGCCCCTCCCCAGCCAGCAGTGGAGGAGCAGGAGGAGGATCTGGAGGTGCCCTGGGCTCGTCAGGAAGTGTGGCTATTCCCCAACGGATTCACCACATGGCCGCCAGTCACGTCAACATCACCAACAACATCCTGCGGAGCTATGAACACTGGGAGACGGCTGACAGACTGGCCACTGATAGCCAAGGTAGGACTACAACTGACAAATGACTCACTGTACTAAACTGCTGTTTCTTCTTGTGCAATAGTAAAAGCTGTGCTCCAGAGGTTTTTTTTAAACACCCACCTGACTGCGGGCGTTTAGAAAAGAAAATGGAAAAGCTTTTATAAACTGGCTATATGCCCAGTCACACACAGCAGCCAGATGAATATTTATGTCCAAAGAAATGTTGTTGACTATATTGCCAAGTAAATAAAAGAACAAGTGACAGTTTCGCTAAAAGCAGTTTGAAAACTTTGTTTAAAAGTGTGTCTAAGCCGTCATGATAGACAGAACTGTTACTAATTACACTGTAAATTATATCATTCTAACGGAGAGGAATTATGTATAGAAGAGTTTTTCTCACATGTTTAGAAGCAGTAGTCAGACATGAAATAGTCCCTGCTCATCTAGCTCCACTAGTCTTACAAACATATCAGAAACCTTTCCACACTATTCTCTGACCTAATGCATCTTTAAAGTCCATGACTCCTTCCCTCACCTAAATAAACCACCACCATCACTGTATAACTGGATCCACTAGACTAACCAATAGCCACTAGTTTACAATCCCACTGGTATGAGAAAAGTTTCCGGAATTATCTCCCTTGACCTGTCTTACCAAAGAAAAGGGGATGGCTTCAAGAGTGTAAGAGTGCAGTCAGTCTACATGATCATCAGGTGGGCACCCTCTCAATGACTGGCTAAATGTGTTCAAAATTTTCCAACCGCCCATCGTCAGCCCAACAACTGCCGATTGCCGATATATTTGCGCAGGTGTGTGTGCCCTCTCACCAAAACGTCTTGGTTAGTCTTTCCAACAATCACCAATTCTGTTTGGGTCAAGTTAGATGTGAAAATATGCTGGCTCTGCACGTTGTTTACCCCTGTTGTCTCTCTGGTCCTGAGTGACCACTTGTAATCGAATCTCACTTCCCTGCTCTATATGCAAAAAAAACTTGTAGAAAACACATGACTAATACAGCAGACGTTGCAACGTAATATTATTGGAACGTCAGTAGTATCTTACATATTCGTCTATTTGGGTACATTTTATTAACATAAAAGTATAAGGTTATTGTATCAGCTCTGTGTAGAGCACCAGAACAAAAACACAGACACATCACCGACATTATGATAAGAATGCACTTCCTGTGCCTAGTCTGATAGTCTATAGGCTCTCTCTCTGCCGGCTGAGCAGCGGTGGCTGAGGAGCGGCGGCGGCTGACCATTAAATTAGCTAAATAAAATGACAAACATCGCCCCAAAAAAGCGATGTACTCACTGTAGCCAATCACCAATAGCCGATATATTCGTCCAATTACCCACCCTACCGTCAACACCGAGAAGGCTCAACAGTGTGTTCCAGCGTCTCAGAACCACCCCCCCTTTCCAAGACTGCGGTAATGTGAGCCGCCGCGTGCAAAACCGTGGTAATACCGTTCACCTCGCTCAGAGGCCATCCTTACCATAATAACACTTAGGAGCAACGGAAGTCAGACAGCGGCTGGCGGTACCACGGTTTAGCTCTCTGCGGCTCACGTTACCGCAGTTTCACAAGCGTACTACGGTGGCCTTCAGGTAATGTACAAACGTGAAAGGTTCTCTCTAGAGCCAGTGTTTGGTTTTTCCGTTCTCGGCTACTGTAGAAACATGGCGGAGCAACATGGCAAACTCTGTGAAGCAATTCTTAGTTTCAGGTTATTATACAGTAATGAAAACATATGAATATTATATTCCATTTCTACTAATAGATCCCCCGAAATGTTACGCACTGGTCCTTTAAAGTTACGGTTGAATTTTCACAATAAAAGTACTTTTACTTAAAAAAACAAACAGTCATTTGAGGAAAGTGTTGTAAACCAAGTTCTGATAGTGTCTAGTTTTGGATGAATTACTGACCTGACTTTGCCTTTTCATGCCCATCAGAAAAAAACAGCCAAACTGTAGCCATGTGTTTCATTTCAGCAGCAGCAGCAGCAGCAGGTACAGTAAACCTCAGTAACTGTGTCTCTCCCTCACCCTCCTGTAGAGTTCTTCCAGGGGCTGGACTCGGTGATGGAGCCGTTGAGTCAGCAGAGCAGCATGACAGAGCTGGTCCGATACATCAGGCAGGGACTGCACTGGCTCCGCTTAGAGGCTCACCTGCTGTAAGAACTGGACCGGAGCCAAAATGTAAAAAAAAATTAAATGGGCCTGGGAGCTAGAACTGGGATAACAAGTGAGATGAGACTCATGACGATGCTTCGGTTCCCACTGGGATCCTTCAAATGACCCGACACCTCCCACAGTAATGTAACGACATAGACTGGGTGGATTAATTGGGCTGGAATTCACCTGCAATTAGGACTGAGCAGTAATTAAGTTTGGGAATTTCAACTGTGAATCGCAGAATACAAATTAGCACATTAAACATTTGGCTGATGCTGCCTTTTTTGGAGCAACTGTATATTAGTGCAGGTTGCTTAAATTCCTAAAGGGGCGATAGATGTTACAAACCTCCCTGAATAGAAATGAGAAGCAGAGAGGAAAGCTAAAAAATATTTTTTACTAAGACAGGATCATTTTCAAAAAAAGATATGTGAGAGGCTGATGTGATTAAGGAGGCTGAAGGTAAGGAAGGAGCTTAACAGAGGCTCATCCGCTCCAGCAGTTGCCCAGAAACGTTTCTGTGATTGGGACTAGAATTAAAGCCTCGGGCTGATATTGATCCAAGTGGAGGACCGGTCCAATCCATTAGATAAGGACCACGCTGGTAAAGGAAAGAGGCTCAGCTACAAGCACTAGAACTGAATTAATGGAGGCTGAAGTTCGTCCTCTGCTTCTGTTTCATTCAGAAGCCTTTGAAATGTATTCCTTCAGTAATTTAACAACACACAGTAATTAGTCACAGGGATACAAAATGGCTCTTGAAGAACGACTGCTGAAAAGTCGACTTCTGTGCCGTCAAATTTTACATTTTTAAAGTCATAATCCTTAAGAATTTCATCACATAAAACTCAATTTTTTATACTATTTATGGCTGGCATTTATTCTGCTATAGCCACTCACTATTATACATACCACTTACAACTTACTAAGTTACTTACTTATATAAGTTACTACGAGCAACCGCGGATGCATTTGGCTGAAAGTCCAACACAAATTCACCAGTTAACACGGTTAGCAGACACAGACTTGCCACCGAAGTAATGTCGGCGCCGCTAGATGGAACACAAAGCGGTCGCCGGATTCGTCTATAGTAGTTTGTTTTATCAGTGGCGGAGTCCGCCATTACTGTGCCGGATTTGAATGATGTACCCATACACTAGGGTTTCACAGGAAACAGTGTACGCACAGGACAAAATATGGAAGACCAAAGATGCCTCTTGCATATATACAATGACAGTATATATGTATAGTTACAGTGGTAAAGACGACATCACATTAGCAATGTAAACGGATACACAAGGTGCTCTTCTTCTTCTGTTGTATTTCTGACAGAGTAGCTGCTCAACGCTCGTTTTCTGCCATAAGTGTGTCATGGAAATTCTATGACCAGCATTATTAAGACATTCTTTAGTGTTACCACCAGTAACTACAGGTGTCACTAAATCAATCATGTCTTAAGGGTTATAATTTAAAATCTGGATTTGCTCCGCAATTCTGGATTATGTTCTGGTAACCACAAGAAATTACATTATTCACATTTATACCTCTAAATGGGGCGTTAATGCGTTAAAGAAATTTGTGGCGCTAAAACAAATTTGCGTATTATTATCGCGTTAACTTTGACAGCCCTAATATTAATACAGTAGCAGTCATACAAGGGTTTTGCCTAAATAAGAAAGTCTTAGATCGGCAAAATCAAAGAATCAAAGAATAAGTGAACAAGATAATGAATTTGACATTTGATGCCAGCTTTTCATACATGACAGTTTTTGATACTCATTGCCATGGACACATTTTGGTCCAAAAAAAGTGTTGAGGTATGATACTACCTCTTAATGTAGTAGCCTCCGGTGTAGGGCTGTGACACTAACATTTTTAAAGCTTCAAATACATCTATCAGTATCAGAATAGCCTCACTTTGTCCAGCTGCCATCAAGCAACTCAACATGTGATCTGAATCAGTAGAAGCTCTCAGAAGATCTCAGATGTACAGCCTCGAATCAAGATAACCCTAACATTAAGCTAGCTAGACTGAGGATAACAAGACCTGGTCAGGTAGCAGTCCGGGGAGTTAACAGCTCAGCCGAACAAGCACTCAATTCACTGGTCCTACAAATGAGGGCTTTCTTCCATCAAAAAAGGCATTCGTCTGGTTCTTCTCTTACTGGTTACAGGCTTTTATGAAATTCCACTCAGTTCTACTTCCCATAGTAACCCACCCACTAAGGTGTCAAACACTTACGGGGGGAAAATACTACAAGATTCATTGTGATTTGGCTCTAATTAAGCCCCCACCCACATACAGATCAAGTAAACGGGGTGAAAATTCTGCCCTCATTGTCAAAATATCTGCGACTTTGTACATCGCTTAATGAGAACAGATCATCTGCTGGATATCTTGTAGTCGTTTCCCAACATTTGTCGTGTTGTGTTGTCAGTGTGTATACGTGTACAGCTGATTGTCAAGTCTATTTAAATCATTACCTGACTGGACAATACTGATGTTTGTGTACCATAATGTACAGACTGTGACTCCTGAAAACAGTGTTTTTTGTTTTTTAGTGTCTTGTGAATGATTCAATGTGAATGAATGCGGAAGTGAAACAAGAAAGTAGGGTATCTATAAATATATATATGTGTGTGTGGTGTGTGGTGTGTGTGTGCGCGTGAGAGAGAGAGAGAGAGAGTGTGTATGAGTGTGTGTGTCCATGCACAGGCTATGGCTGCATTTACACAGCACCAAATATAATCTGATTTTTAACCCTTTGTGGCACACAAAAACAGAAGGAGAGCCTATTGTTTCCATGTGGCTTCTCCTGTGTGCTATAAAGACTTAAAATCAGGGTTTGTTTTCATGGTGTCTGTAAATTCAGCACATCAAGCATGAGTTTTTAAGTTTTGGATCATTTGACCATCGCTGAATGTGTATGGAAGACAATGCGGATGTGAAAAGTAATTTTCACTTTGACAAAAAAAAGAAACTCAAGTGCCTCTATTTGTGTCCGGTGGGAATTGCTCTATTTATTTAAGAACAAAGAATTAATCTAAATGATTTTCCATACCATATTGGTATAAATATGAGATTGTTTTTCGTAAAATCAAATGTTTCCACAAGCTTTTTACTGGCGTTTATGACGACACCAGGGTTTGGCTTTAAGAAAAATGTGTGATTTAACGTGTCAAATTTGCATTAGTTGCTGGAGGTGTTTTTCCGATAATTTGAGCAAGTATGGGTTTGTCTGAAATGCCTGAAAAATGTAAACCATCGCATGCAATAAATGATAGCTTCAGACCAAGAACTACTTGTGTCCATTTTGAAAAAGGAAAAAAAAAAAAAACAGTCAATGTATTTCTTGTCGCATAGTCATTTACAGTGTGAATGTTCTACATCACCTGAAAATACAGAGCCGCTTTAAATGCACAACACTAAAGTTAACAGTCTGGTGGAGGTAATAAGAACATCAAGTCACTTAACAGGAAAAGTTTTGACATTTTAGGAAATACGCGTTTGCAGAGTCAGAGGAGAAGATATATACCACGCTCATCTCCGTTCGCTAAATATGAAGCTAGAGTCAGCAGCTGGTTAGCTTAGCTTAGCATAAAGACTGGAAACCAATACCAATACCTTTGTCCAAAGGTAACAAAATTCACCTACAGTACTAGCACCTCTATTGTATCTAGTTAGTTTTAGGGCTGGATGATATATGGAAATCGAGTTATTACTATGTGCACAAAAAACCCTAACCCTAACCCTAACGGTGGTTGTACCCTGTGTGAAACCAAGTTTCCTTGCCTAAACCTAACTAAGTAGTTTTGTTGCCTAAACCTGACTAAGTTAATATTTTCCTAAACCTAACTAAGTACTTTTGTTGCCTAAACCTAACCAAGACGATCTTTTCCTAAACCTAACCAAGTACTTTTGTTGCCTAAACCTAGGTTGATATTTTCCTAAACTTAACCAAGTAGTTTTGTTGCCTAAACCTAACCAAGTTGTTTTCTGTGAAGACTGAAGTTTATTTTGAAAAGACTGTATGCATGTAACGAGCGGAAATGGACACTTGTCACGTGTTGCTGGACATTTGTAGGAAAATGCTTGAAAAATGAGGAATAACTTCGCAAGATATCTTTTTTTTATTCTTTCTCAACTATATTGCACATGAAGTCCTCGAAATATGATGTTTTAATCATGATTTAGTCTTCCTGCATTTTGTGTAAAAACTAAATAAAATCGTGAATCGTTCGCAAGCTTGTTATGCTAAGCTTATGCTAAGCTTAAGCTTTTCTTTAATGTTTTAGGCCATATCGCCCAGCCCTAGTTTGTTGAATACGCACAAAAGGCAAAGCGTAAACAGGTAAGGGTCGGGCGTAGAGACTTCACAGTACACTTTGTTTTTGTACCGATTAAAAAAAAAACGTGTAATGTTATAATGTGTTAATTAGTGCGGTTTTTAATTGCTGGTACGGGGATTTTGTTACCTTTGGACAAAGTCAAGCTAGCTATTTCCTCCGGTTTCCAGTCTTTGTGCTAAGCTAAGCTAACTGACTGCTGGCTCTAGCTTCATATTTGGCACACGGACATAACTGTCAGTGAGAAAGTGAATGAGCGTATTTCCCAAAATGTGAAACTATTCCTTTAAAATGGACTCATGGTTCTTCATCTGAAAGCCTGGAAATGTTTACTAGTGAACATTTTGGATAATAGTCCGAACTCCACTCCCTGTTGTTTAACAAAAATGCCTTTTAAACTTTATTTTTGTAATCATTTGAGGTCGTGAAGCCAAATTAGCAGTGTCCCAATGAGCCAATGAACTTCTACAACAGCCAACAAACAAAACCCACAAACTGTTTCTGTTAGACCTCAGTCGTTACAAGTCAATGGTTGATCCACAGTGTTGCTCAGTCCAATTCAATGATGTTCGATGTTGTTTTGTTTTATGGTGAAACAGTGATGTTGCTATATGGTTATTGTTCATTTCACACAATGGTCCTTATTTTGATTATATGCAGCGGTACAATATACTTATACAATGATATGCTGTAAAATGTCAAAAACATTGCATTGGTGACATCACAGGAAACATCAGTTTCATCCCACTATGCTACATGTCACATGATGGCTATGGTAAATGTTGAATCATGCAACAGTTCTGTTGACTATATGCAATGTCAGTATGTCGGTATATTCGGAGACATTTCGCAGACAGACTGCCTCAGCATGGCCTTTTATTCTGCTGACATCTTATTAAATATCTCATTAGCTCCTGTTACATTATCACAGTTGTCAACTTGTTTATCAATAGCAGCAGTGACAGAAACAACGTCGCTGTTGGTGTGATTACAATAGAGAGCTAAACAGACTGATTTATTTTTTGACAACAGATGGTTACAAGCCGATAATACATTGATAATCTCTCCAGTAGTGACGAGCGTCTAATATTTGTTTGCATTTCAGAAAATCACAGATACACTTTGATTGCTTAGAAAATTGCCAAAACTGCCTCATACAATAAATCAACTAGCAGTATTTATAGGGAAGTTGTTTTTTTTCTCAAATTTGTGTAATTTACCAGAGAGCTGCTTTTTTCTTGGGGTTTTTTTTTTCCATTTGATTGTCCTCAGTTGTACCATCAGAGTCACACAACAGTCATGCAAGTATTTGAAGTCTCAATTTATCCAAAAAATAATCATTTGTTGTAGTCACTGGAGGGAGACATTAATACACTGCCGCTACCACGCAGGTCAGTTCAAGAAAATAACTGCTAACATGATACATCATGTTTTCTTATTTATGCCAAATTACTATGTAGTAACCATCATTAGTCCCTTCCTCTAGTCCGCCTCAAGTTATTAGTAAAATCAACTAATGTTGTGGGAGAATTCATATCTTCAGCTGTAATAGCATACACCACTTTGGCAAATAAGCTCTGCAACCAATTTACTGACTAGTAACAATTTACTACAAGGCCTATAACTCTGTTTATTTATTGCATAGTACAATTTACTTACAGGGATAGTTTGTCATTTTTGGAAATATGCTTATGTGCTTTCTTTCCAAGAGTTAGACAAGCAAATCGATACCACTCTCATGTCTGTGTGTCTTAGCTAACTTTCCCCAAATTAATTAGCTTTAGAGGTGCTAAAGTAGTTGGATGTTTTGGACTTTGGACAGAACCAGGCTAGCTTTGTACCCCTGCTTCCACTCTTTATGCTCTGCTGAGCTAACCAGCTGCTGGCTCCGGCTTCATATTTAACGTACAGATATGACATTGGTATCAAAATTCTCCAATTATTCTCGGAAAGAACGCAAATAAGCACGATTTCTTTAATAGGCACTTTGTATTGTAGTTGATATAAAGCTATTGTATTAGTAATGTAGTATTAACATTAAATACTGGCCATACTGAAGTCAAACCTACAAATCATCTAATTAAAATCTTATCAGTAAGTTAGTCAAGGAGCTTATTTTTCAATTAACATTTAGACGGCCTATCAATTTTACAGTAAACAAGAACATTTTAAAACAGTATTATTTTAACCAGTCAACCAGTAATATTCCCTTTGAACCCTTAACCTCTGCCAAGGGTGCTTTGATGGTTACACACTGTCCCATGTGCAGTTATTTTTAGTAGCTATTATTGTATCCCTCCTGGGACACAACTGTGTTAAATCATGCAGGGATTCAAAATGGCCCAGATGAAAACAACCCATAAAACAGGAAGTTAAAAAAAAAATGTTGACTCTGAGCACGTTGGTGTTTTCAGTCATTCTGTTCCCTGCAGTAAAAAACTGTCAGCTGAGCTCCACAACTCTGAATTCTGTCCAGACTAATCTTTAAATGTGCAAAATGTAGCTGTTTTTAAACTAAGGACTTGGTTGTTATAGGGCCTGATTTTCTCAAACAAAGACAGCCTTAATCATAAACCTCTACTTGTAAAGTCTACCAGGAGACAGTATTGGTGGTGATCTACTTTGCCTATTGCAAGAATAAAACCGAATCAAAATTCATGTGGCACTTATTGATGTTAAAATGCTACATGGCACCTCGGCTACATGGCAAGTGTTGGGCATCCCAATATGGTAAAATCAGCGTATTTTAAGCCAGACGTTGGTGGTTTTGAGACGGGCAGCAACACGGTGCCTCTGACAGCCTGACAAATCTCTGTCTGTGGTTCTGATGTACATCACAGGCTAAACGCAACATTGTAAAGATTTCTACAAAAACAACACCTGGGAACACATTATGTCCAACATGGATCGCATTGTATTTTTAAATGTGTTGCACAACTTCAGCTGTTTTTCCGTTTCTATCAGTGCTATCTTTTGGCCTTTTATATGGTTCTTTTTTATAAATGAAGTTGTTCTATGTGATGATCAGAAGTTGTGATGCAGTTCCATTGTTTTTAAATATTTAATGTCTCTGAAATATGGATTAAAATCTGTTTGAACCAGTGGTCATGCTGCCTGCGCGGTCTCATTTGTGTCTTTTTAAAATGCAATATATTACTGGGCTGCTTTTATAAAGATTTGCACTCGTGAGGTTTTTCAAGCATGTCACATTTTCAAATTCACTACAAGAAAAGATAAAGCCTTGCTTTCATGTTGCATTATGAAGTTTCTTATTCAGTAAAGGTAACAGAGAAAGCAGAAAGAATTAACCAAAGTTAATACAAACACCATAATATGCACTTTTACAATAAGATAGAGTTTTCTTAATTAATCAAATCTCTCCGACTTTGAACTCAACAAGATTCTTTTCTAAATAAGACCCTTGCCTTTGAGTGGCCTTCATGTATTACATTATAAGAGCCAAGCTAGTCTTCTTATTAGCACTAATGGACTCTTATTTCTACATCATAGCAACTATTAGCCTACTTCACCATGCATGATTAATTCAATGAATATAGCCACACATTAGAATTCAAGAGGGATGAAGAAGAAGAAGGCTGTGTGTCCTGAGAAAGTAAGAGAGACGGTGGGAAAGAGCTCGATGGTCTTCAGAGTGTGAGAGAGAAATGAGAAGCATAAAGACAGATGAAAGACAAGGAGTCTTGTGTTAAAGGACAAATTAAAGTGGGCATTTTCTGGGTGACATAAATCCTGTCTAATTAAGTATTTCCCAAAATGACTGAGGAGCCTACTTGCATTCCCTGCGACATTAGCAGAGTGTGTGTGTCCTTAGTAGAGCCAACAAACTGACAGCTTGGATTTATAGGTTTAATTGCTATAGGTAACCATGCAGTCCAGGCGCGGGATTTTGATTTGGGAGGTGTGGGGGGGGGGCAGTTCAGGCACAAATCCTCAAAAGGGCTGTGGTTTTTCAGATACCCCTACCTGACGTAAAACAAAACATATGACTATGTTTTTTCATATTTTTGATGATGGTCGTAACAAAAATATTTTATAGAGCAAAAAGTGATGAAATTGATCAATATATTGACTCACCCCACAGGTGAAAAAGTGCAGAATAAAACCTCTCTGGAGATGGTGTTGGGGGGATACCTGCTTTTCACCTATTTAGTTCAATACCAAATATGGGTAATATATGGTTATTAATGGTTATTATAAAGTATTACCCAAATATGTATTTATTATAAAACAAGAGGCTTTTAAATACAAAGTTGTCAAAGGCAGAAATTGCAAATAGACACCTTTTTAAAAGAAAGTTACTTTTACTTGAGGTAATATATGATAGTATGTTGGCACAGGTCAGGCCATCACATTGATTAAAAAACCATATACAAAAACAATAAAGATGGTGCAGTAAAGCAAAATGTTTAAAGTGAGGACTAAAATGCGTTTTCTTTTTTTTCTTAAACAAATTATGCAAAAATAAACTGTTTTTATTGCTTTTATACTTTTGGATATAAATTTATATCAAAAATAAAATTTTAACCCCATTAAACCCTATGAAGCTCAAGATTAAAAATGTATCTCCTCTTACAATGTTTAAACTAGACACTCCAAGCGCCACTATAATAGAGAGATACGGTTCACACTTTTGAACAAAGTAAAACAAAGTATGCAAAAATAAACAGTTTTCATCACTTTTATAATTTTGTATACTGCATATATCAAAAATATAATTTTAACTCCGTTGACATTACTATTGCCCACTATTAAAATTGCTGTAAAATGTGCCATGATTGCATTTCCACATTCACTCAACAGCTGAGCTAAAACACACTGGATTTATTCTTTGTGACATTTAAAAAGAGTGTTTAGACAGCTGGATAGAAACACAGCTAATGTAGCGTGAGCACTTGAACCTCATGCACACTGCCGTTATTGACTTTTACATGTGGACTGGCACTGGGATCAAGACGGCCCATGTGCGAGTTTTCCCCTGTGTGAGCCGTCTGGTTGAGCAGTCGCAACACGCTGACAGAGTTTTAAAGTTGGAAGAAGCTCATTATCCATTCCCATGTTATGTTCTTACACAATATCTGGATAAAAAAACCTCTGCTTTGGGCCTTTAAATAGAAGCAGGGGGTTGATTTTAAATTGATATGTATTTAAATCTAAATTAAAATGCAAACTTTTTTAAGTAGTCTGGAATCTGAATTGTAACTTCAGTTCTTCGGTAGTGTAAATAATGAGAGATGTATACATTTTTTAAATAAATATTAATATTTTTAGCAGCAGTAAAAGGCTGATTCTGGATATGAACGGTCCAGTTTTGCTCACAACCTACAATTATCTCTGAAATTGTCTCTTTGTTTTACAAAAAAAGACACACAACCTGGCTACATTAGGTACCAATAATCTATCAAACTTCAAATGGGAAGTTCTACGGAGCCCCCCTAGACCCCTAGGAGAACATTTTTATTATCTCGTTCCCTCGAGTTACTTCATAAAGCACTTCTTCCAATCATTCCTGACTGTCCACACATTGCTGATGTACAGAGCCTCCCTAGACGATGTACTTCGGTAAGTTGGAAAGATATTGACAGATTCAAACTTCCTGGATCAATAACTCATAACAGAAACATTGTTTAAACACAAACAATGGCTCTTTCTAACCATAGGAAGGTAGACAACGAGCTACAACCTCATTTTAATCAACACATAACACATAACATTGGTCTCTATGTGCAGCCGGCGGTGAGACGAGTGGTCAGGGACCGTCTAAATGCAACATCGAAAAGAAACATATTCAATAACTTCAGTATTATGCAGTGTAGTACCACCAAAATTACTTCACACATCAATGGTATCTTCCTGATTATACTTATTAAACTAATTAAGACATTTTGATTGCACTACACTTTATAAAAGTGGGAACGAGTTACTAACTTGATGGAACGAGTTAATACAAATTTTCTCCTAGGGGGTCTAGGGGGGCTCCGTAAAGTTCAAATTCAAAATGGAAAAACTTTTAAATTCTAAACATGTGGGGGACCTTATGAGATTGTCTTGCAGGCTAGCAGTTTCAGACCCCTGATTTAACAAAACATTTTTTTTTACCTTCTTGCGATGCCGTAAACACTAAAGCCCAGAGCACTGACCGAGGCAATAAAATACTAATTATTCAGATGATGTTTTAATCTCATTCTCCAAACAGTGGACTGTTATTACTATAATTGACATTTCACTGAAAATGCATTTTACGCCATTATTAAAACCACAGGTCACCCTCGCCCACCAAAGAGTTGATTACAGCCATTCAACTTCATTAAAAGAAACCCAATCAGAAAATTAATTCCCTCGGTCTCACTGTGCAGAGTGGCAATTTTAATAGAGTGCCCCTCATTCTTTGCCACATGTTTAAAAGTCCATCATCCATTAGCTAAACCCGCTTATCCTTTAGAGGGTCGCGAGGGGGGGACTCTAGCCGATCCCAACAGTCATTGGGCAAGAGGTGAGGTACACCTTGGATAGGTCCTCAGTATGTCACAGGGCTGACACAGACAGACAACCATTTCACATTCATACCTAGAGGCACTTTAGAGTCAACAAATACGCAAACCGACTTGTCTTTCAACTGTGGGAAAACCCACGCAGGCACGGAGAGGACATGCAAACTCAACACAGAAAGAGGCCCAGCCGGCCGGCAGGTTTGACCCCATAGACTGTATATATATAGATGGACGACGCGTCTCCACTTCCTACCACTGTACAAAAGTGAAGCCAAAATATCCCAGATACAGGAGCTGCCATCTTGAGATTTTGACGTCATTTGGAGCCAGAGTCTGCGCGGTAGTGATCGGGGGGCTCGAGTCGCAGTATCGAGGTCCCGCCCACACATCCGTCCGAACCAATCACGAGCCGAGCACGGCCCCAGCTTGCTCGCGAGAGCCACCTAGCTGCTACGTTAGCGCCACGGTAGCTGTTGGGCTAGAAAGACACAACAACTAACCATAATATCTCTATAACTACATTTATGATCAAACTGACACATGCTCTATTACACAGACACGTCACGGTTTTGGAAAGTTAAAGTTACATCTCCTCTCTTTTACAATTCCTGAGCCTCCGGCTGTGCGACTCCTTCACTCAGAGCAGCTGTCAATCATGACGTTTGTATAGCATCAAATAACTCATTAAAACCAAAGTTATCAGAAAAATGATCACTTGAACATACATCAATGTGATAAGAACTACCTAAAATGACAGAAACCATCTTTGACTTTTTAGTTTGGCACATGTCCTATCCGCTAACATGGAGGGGGCGGGATTTAAGGCCTATACTGCAGCCAGCCACCAGGGGGCGATCAAGATGCTTTGGCTTCACTTTTGGGGAGCTGCCATGTCGTCCATCTTTATATACAGTCTATGGTTCAAACCCAGAAGAAGCAGCCGTGCTACAGTAACTTCTGTGAAAGTGATTTTGATCAAACAGGGGGTTTCCTATTCAGCTCTGCGGTTCACAGCTCCGGAGGCGCTAACGAGGGAAGAGCTCGTCAGCTCTAATTGAATGACTCCTGATTAAACTGGTTTCACATTGGCAGCCAACACATCACATCTTGTCTGACTTCTAATTGGCTGCTTCCTCGATGCTCCGCACGCTCTGGAGATACAGTACAGATGTCTACATCGCAGGTCAGAAAAGACAGCAGAGCAGAGAAAGAAACGCTGGCATGTTTGAAAAAGATAAAACATACTGGCTTACTGCACGGGACTAGAAGACACAATATCCTGCTAAAATAAATAAATACAGTACATGTGATGACATCTTTCATTTTGTGATAGGCCAACTGGATTTCCAACATGATCCTATTGTCAGAGGTCAAAACAAATGTCAGACTGCCAAAGTGTCACTGGAGACACAGTAAATCTCCACAGGTATTTTCAATTATAAAGGCTGATTAGACCACTGCTATGCTGGGAATTATGCAAGGTCACCAAACTCCATATACTAATAAGAACGATAATTTGAACCGCAGCAGGCAGCTGTTTTGGTAAAACTTTATAATAACCATCATTTACAAATGGTAAATTGATAGTTAATTAAACTTAGTTAATCATTATTTTACTGTTATCAAACAATGAAATGATAATTAGTAATGTTTAATAATTATTAGTAATGCTATAATTGTGTTATTGTATCAGTAGTTTGGGTAATATGACAATTACTTCATAAATTTTATATTGTATCATAACCTGTCCAGAGTGTACCCCGCCTTCGCCCAATGTCAGCTGGGATCGGCTCTGACAAACCAACCTGCTCTGGCAGCATCGAACAGCAGACAGACAGTTAGAGACTATAGCTGGTGAACACAGTGGAGCATTTGGCAGCCACACTGAACTAACTACCAGCTACAGCATGCTATAACTTCCCTACAATGTCTCTAGTATGATGTAAAACTGGCCAGATGAAATACTGTAAGCAGTTTAGCAGCCTCGAAAGAAGGAGACAGCAGTCTACAAAATTAATTTGGCTGCTGAAGAGAATTTCTGGAGAAAAACAGCTCCTCTGAGAAATACTCTGAAACCACTTTTTCAAGTCCCCGGGAGGCAGAGTATACTACAGTTTGTTTACTACTCCTGGATTCATGCGCACACACACACACACACACACACACACACCCTTGAGACGAACCCTAGTCATGATGCAGCTGAGCAAAGCGTTTTTTTTTTATACACACACTCTCCCTTCTCTCTAATGTAATTGCGTATGTCGGCAACGTTAACAGAAAGGCAGCGTGACCTGCCAGAATATGAGCCCATAGCCGTAATGAGATTAGCAGTGTATGGAATATAATGATAGACGATGAGAGTGAGACAAAGACAGAGTGGATCGGAGGGAAGGAGCAGGTAAGATAGAGAGTGAGAAAAAGAAAGGGCAGCAGCAGAGGAAAAAAAGCAGCAGGTAAACACTAATGTAATTGCCATTAGATCAATTTCCTCGTGGTCAGAGATCACTGCCTGTGATGATAAATATTGATCTGATAAAACCACTGAGGCAGAAATATGAGCCGACATGAATACAGTCAGAGTAGAGGAGAGCAGCTGCACTTACTCAGACCTCCATTTCAAAACATGACTGTGCAACTCAAGACTGAAAAAGCTCTGAAAAACCCATCAAACAGCACACAGACAAAGTTAGTGACTATAGCTGGTGAACATAGTGGAGCATTAAGCAGCTGAAGAGTCAGATATTTTCCTCAGGAGTTGGTGGAGACCAAAACGGAGCTAAAAGGAGAGCAAATATTGGACTTACATTCATCAAGTGGCCAGAAACACGACTCCAAATGAATCATCCCAACTCACACAGACACACATACCCCTCAGACCCCTTGGCGTCACTTTTCGGTTGCAGTAAACATGTGCGGAATGTTGTTAATTAAACAAAAACACCTGCTTAGGTTTAGACAACAAAACCACTTAGTTAGGTTTAGGAAAAAAACCTGTGGTTCGATCCCCAGCTGCTCCGGGTCACATGTCGAAGTGTCCTTGAGCAAGACACTTAACCCCAAATTGCTCCCGAAGGCATAGCCATCGGTGTGTGAATGAGTATTTAGATTAGATCCTGATGGGCAAAATTGGCAGCCTCTGCCATCAGTGTATGAATGTGTGTGAATGGGTGAATGCTGACATGTGGTGTAAAGCGCTTTGAGTGGTCGGAAGACTAGAAGCGCTATATAAATGCAAGTCCATTTACCATAGACAATCAGCTGATTGTAAAGTGTAAGTGAAACGTAACACACGGGACATCAACAGCGGTCTCTTAGATTAAAGCCTCGTGTTTCTTGGGCCCATCCACCTCCCGCCCACCTGCCCTGTGTGTCTTTTTGCTCTTTAAACTACGTCACAACAGCACTTTACCTGTGCGTTTACTTTTGCCACGGATGGGTTTATATTGTAGTTAATAGAATGCACAGTGCGTTGCATACCGGCGCTAACAAGGTAAAAGTGAGCATGGCTCACATACCCCCACTCAGTGCTCAACCCCTACTAAAGCAGGGCCAAAGGTTTTACCCTTTTGGAACTAATGGATTTAGGAATTCTAATGGAATAAATGAAATAGTTTTCGAGTTCTACTCCGGAAACTAAATTTAAGTCAAAAAAAAAAAAAATGCTGGCATATCGTATGGAGCACCTTTAAAAGGTGATATGTCAGTGTTGTGTTGACAGCTCGTTTCTGCTGCAATTGTAGGTTTAAGTTTTGTTAAAATATGATATTTTACAAATAGGTATTTCCCATACAACTATCCATTACAAATACTGTAGTTACAAAAAGATTATAAAGAAATGTACAACTGCAACCCATGAGGCAAATATGAATGTTGTGTGAAGGAGAGGTAAATGGAATGAAAAGAGGAGAAGAAATGATTACGAGAGGTGAAATTGGCAGGGGAGAGATGTGGAGTGTTTCCCCGGTCTTTGGGAAAGTTTTGACTTTTCATTTGCAGCATACAGACTTCACTTCAAGCCGAGTCCGACACATGTTCTGCATGATTGCCCAGAAATTGAAAACGGTAAAAAACTCAAAAGGCATGAGACTGAATTCATACTATATTTCAAAATGCAATTACAAGGCTTTTAACCGCGTTGCCCGGACAGATCGACTCTGTGGAATCATGCACAAATTAGGAAACGTTCAGTTCGGTCCAAAACCTTCCAGCGCCAGAGAGCAAAACATTCTCTGCTCCAGAGGAGAGAAACGACAGAGGAGGAAGGAGAGAAAACACAGAATAGACTGGAGAGGTCCCCGAGGAGCTCCCTCGCTACTCTGCAGCTTTACACGTCTGCTGTGGGTGAGCACAAAACGCATCACAACAGAGTGGAGGGGTGGAATGTGTGGACAGGCTGCAAAGTGTGCTTTGTTTCTGCAGGACAAACACAGGGATACAGACACAAACACAGTCAACTTTTGCTGCAAAAATATTTTATTTTTTTTAACAAACTTATCGAATCAGACATAAATATATTAACAGCATGTCCTTGCCAAGCTTGAGATTTGAATTATTTCTGCGGCATTTATTTTTTATTTCCCCCTTCAGAAAGCTGGAGCTCAGACTCCAAGCTGCTCTGACACAAGCAATCTTGAGGATAAACCAATTTTTCCGATGTTAGTAAATCGGTCTGTATGGACAGTTTATATCGGGGGCTCTCAAACTTTTTGGGGCCGGGAACCCCATACAGGGGAGAGAATTTTCCAAGGACCCCCACCATGATCGTAACACCGATTAAGCATAATGCTTACTACCACTTGTTCTCTTAAATGCTATTGGAACCATTTGATTTCTAAAACTTTTTTAACCCAAAAACTTCAGACTTGTTTGATAGTGATATACAGAAACACCTCAATTTTAATCATGTTAACACCACTTTGTTTTGCGTTGATATTCCTGGTGCTTTGCAATCAGACGTCGCTTTAGCTCGGCATTACTTTGTTCGCTAGCACCTGAAGACGCATGACGCATTTTGGTCCTTGTTCTCAATAAAACCAAACTCGATATAATTGTCGTCATAGTTTCTCAATTTAGCTAGTTTGGGCTTAACGTCATTTAACGAGGTGGACCGACTCAAATATTTCTCTACGCTCACCAGCTAGCTAGCTGGCTGGCTAATAAGCTAAGCAGCAACTGGAACGGTTTGTTGCGCCCTGAGTGAAGAGACTGATCCATCTGTAGATAAGTACTTTTTAATGATACACCACAATTTTATAATTTTAGCTAATTATTTTTGCGGACCCCCTGGCATAGTGCCACGGACCCCTGGGGGTCCCCGGGCCCAACTTTGAGAATCACTGTTTTATATTAATGGTTTATATCAACTGTTACAGAATGCAGGGACACCAGCAAACCACTGAAAAAAATGATGTAAACTGTCACAAATGCAATGAGGTCAACAGGGGAAGACATTTTTAAAAATGAGCTAATTCAAAAAGAATTGGCCTGACATATGATCTACTCTGATTACATGATTCATCTGCATCCCATTAACATGAAGCCAGTGCCGCCTACAATAAAAGTTGACAGACTGAATCCCCTCGATTCATTGTTGGACCTGAAATTGCTTTCTTCTAAAATTGCCACGGCGCAAAATGCTCATGCATTGGAACAGCAGTAAAACGCAGCTCCAGTCTGTTTCATTTGCATTGAATTATTACGGGGTGCTTTTACTCACTTCATTTTGGGTCCGCAAATTGATCTGAACCAACTGTTTACAAGCAGGGAGGCAAATAGCTGCGAGTGACATCAAGTGCAAATAGAAATGTCATATTGTTTAACACTACAGTACAAAAACCGTGCGAGTCCCTTTTAGCTGTTGTGCTTCAAAGTGAAGAGACGACACCCGAGGCAGACTGGATGATCAATAGAACACTGACTGAGGAGCTTCTTTCTCCAAAAAAGAGAAAAACTGGTTACGCTATTAATCAAAAGGGCTAATTCTTCAGGTTTCCTCAATATTCCTTCAGATGAAAAAGACTTAAACAGCTTGTAAAATGTGATGTAATCGTTTTCACGGAGGACAGCAGTGCTGTCGTAGCCAATCAGACGTGTCCGTCACAAGTCCATGTTTCCAGGTTAAGTTGACTGGAAAAAAAGGTTGCCTGGTTCAGCTGCTCAGACTTCAGTGTTAGGTGTGTTAAAGGGATAGTTCAACACTTTTGGAAACATGCCATTTGAGTTTCTATCGTTTGTATGCTAAAAATGAGCTGGCTGCGGATTAGCTTAGCATAAAGACTGGAAGCAAAACACCAGCCACAACCTCTCCATTTTACTAATTAACAAGTTAAATCTCCATTGTTAAAGGGATAGGTTCATTCCAACACGGGAGTTGCAGGTCTACCGCTGCGTCGATCGGTTAGTATGGATATTTTTTTTTTTTTTAAGGTGGGCCTTTCTTTTAGGTGGCTAAAATACGTTCTGCTGCCACAGCAGTACATTGCTTTGCTTCCCTGCAGTAACTCCTGTCTGCTTTTCCAAACTGGGGGCGTGGCGACCGTCATCTACTGTATATAATACACTGACTATGGGGAAGTACTTCATACAACCCCACTTCAAAACATCTGAACTATCCCTTTAAGTCTGTACACAAAAAGAAATGTAAAAAAACAAAACAAGTTGTGGCTTTATGGAACTGTGTAGCGGGGAGCAGTGAGTTGACTAACAATGAAAACACTGAAAGTTGTGTTTGGCAGCAGAAAGACAAACCAATCAGAAGTTTCTGTGCACATATGGATGTTTCTCTTTGTCAAAGAAAAAAAAAAACACCACGAGTGCTTTCTTATGCTCATGTGTTGAATCCAGATCTGCCTGCCAATGAGTTCTACACAAGGAAGAAACTGAGGCTGAAAGATTAACAGTGATACCACATAATACTAAATCAAGTATGCATCATATTAAAAGAAATATTCAAGGCATTCTCCCTTTCTAAACTGGTTTTTCATCCATCCATCTTCCCTTTGTCTCCGTCCGCCCATCTGTTGTGTTATATTCCCGTCATCACGCCTTCCCTTTACTCGTCTTGCTCCCCGCTGAGAGGTAGAGGAGCTGCAGCCTCATTCTCCTCTGCACACTCACAGTCTGGACGGCAGCCACCAGTCACAAAAACAAGCAAGTAAATGAATGAATAAATGAGTGGAAATTGGTGGTGGTGGTGTATGTCTTAAAAAAAAATGAGTTCAGACTTACAGGAGGCAGGCTGGCCATCTTTGTCATCATCACACTGTGGTCAGAGTCACTATAGATGTTCTCATCCTGACCAGGGTCGCCTGCTAACATGTACAACTCTCCAGCATGGACGTCCGAGACATTCACCTATAGATGGAGAGGCAGATGGATGACGGACAAATATAATCTGTTACTGTCGTGGAAAGTGTCTTCGACATATTGTGCCAGACAAAGATGGATGGATCAATCACACACACACACACACAACTCCCCAGCCCGATCCTGATACAGAACAACAGAAAGACACAGATAAGAGGTGATTTTCATGCTGTGCGGGTATGGGATGCACCAACCTGAAATGTTTTAGGGTTGAATCCCAGCCAGAGGGTGTATCTATAGTCCCAGGAGCGCAGAGAGTAACCCATGACCTTTATGTCTTTAAGGTCAGGGAGGTCAGAGTTCACCTGAAAGAAGAAAATTGAACTATATAAGCATCTTAAAACTGTAGAAACTAGGGTTGTCAAAGTTAACGCAATAATAACACCTTAACGAAAATTTGTTTTAACGCCACTAATTTTTTTAACGCAACTTGTGATTTTTAGGTTGTACCAGGCTCAGTTTTAAAGCTAGAGTGGAGATAGTGGCATCATATGAAACTAGAAAACCTAAGCAATCCATTGGTATCAATGTTATACTAGGAGGCTAAATAACGCTCCAAACTTACGCCAAAGACTATAGAAGCAAAGAGCGGAACTCTGGTGTTTTGACAACATCTGCTGCCGCCAATTGAAAACGTTTATTATAAGGGCTGTAAATCGATTAAAATATTTAAATCGCGATAATCACAAATTAATCACACATTTTTTATCGTTCCAAAATGTACCTCAAAGGGAGATTTGTCAAGTATTTAATACTCTTATCAACATGGGAGTGGGCAAATATGCTGCTTTATGCAAATGTATGTATATATTTATTATTGGAAATCAATTAACAACACAAAACAATGAAAAATATTGTCCAGAAACCTTCACAGGTACTGTATTTAGCATAAAACATATGTTCAAATCATAACATGGCAAACTCAAGCCCAACAGGCAACAACAGCTGTCAGTGTGTCAGTGTGCTGACTTGACTATGATTTGCCCAAAACTGCATGTGATTATCATAAAGTGGGCATGTCTGTAAAGGGGAGACTCATGGGTACCCATAGAACCCATTTTCATTCACATATCTTGAGGTCAGAGGTCAAGGGACCCCTTTGAAAATGGTCATGCCAGTTTTTCCTCGCCAAAATTTAGCACAAGTTTGGAGCTTTATTTAACCTCTTTCTCTTCAAGCTAGTGTGACATAGTTGGTACCAATGGATTCTTTAGGTTTTGTAGTTTCATATGATGCCAGTATCTTCACTCTAGCTTTACAACTGAGTCCACTACAACATAAAAATTGTAAGTTGCGTTAATGCTTTAAAGAAATTGTGGCGTTGAAACAAATTTGCGTTAACATGTTAATATTGCGTTAACTTTTAAAGCCCTACTTATTATATTTATAATATCTTATTGTTCCACACAGACCATTTCAGTAGAATATGATAATAGAATATAAATAATTTTGTTTTATTTTTGTACGGCAGTTTTTTGGTGGACATTTTACTGGCGTCTGGTAGTCGCTTTCAGTACAAAATAGCGGAAGCGTAGCTTTACTACTGGGCGCTGATGTTGCAATGGAACGAACAATTGACTTTCACTTCTTGGCAAATATACGTTCTTTACTTGCGCAAAATTTTGGCGAGAAAAAAAACTGGCATGGCCATTTTCAAAGGGATCCATTGACCTCTGACCTCAAGATATGTGAATGAAAATGGGTTCTATGGGTACCCACGAGTCTCCCCTTTACAAGTCAGCACACTGACAGCTGTTGTTGCCTGTTGGGCTTGAGTTTGCCATGTTATGATTTGAGCATATTTTTTATGCTAAATGCAGTACCTGTGAGGGTTTCTGGACAATATCTGTCATTGTTTTGCGTTGTTAAATGATTTCCAACAATAATTATATACATACGTTTTGTTGATAAGAGTATTAAATACTTGATAAATCTCCCTTTAAGGTACAATTTGAACAAATAAAAAATGTGTGATTTATCCCAATTAACTATGGACAATCATGTGATTAAATATTTTAAATCGATTGACAGCCCTAGTAGAAAACCTTTCTGCAGTGCTGCCAACTCATCCAGCGAGCCGGCCGATGAGCTGATGTCTGGCTGCCAAACTGTTCCTTACGGAGATTAACCTGCAGCAGGTGCAGCACTCGTCGGGATATGTTAATTCAAAGATCTTGCTTGTGGCTGGCAGCTCTAGTACAGTACGAGCAAGCACACAATGCGGAGGGGTCAAAGGGCGACAGCATAACGACAGTCGTTCAACAGGACTTCAGTTTTCATGACCTTCACATTTTATATGCATCTACAAAAACCCCATTCATTAAAAGTAACACTGTCACATATTAATTAATCGAATTTGCCTGCTTTCTGAACGATAGAATAATAACACCGATTTAACCTTTAGACGGCTCATGAAAGCCTTTTCATTTGCTTTTCTAAACGCTCCGTCTGGTACCTGTGGTGTGTCAGCAGGTCGAGGGTACTGGCTGAAAGATATGGCCTCCTCATTCTCTCCTCTTTCTGTGTGTCGGAAGGTGTAAGCCAGGTTGTCTCCTTCTGTACACAACTCCTCCTGAAAGCAAGAAAACAGGAGCAGAAGAGTGAAAGGAAATAAGTGTCAGAGCCCATTAGATCACATTCATTTCAGGCATGTTTGTTTACTTCTCATTCATTTTGTTTGGCAATGTTAATACGAGGCTAATTTGAACGAACGGTACAAAAGGTGCCTGAAGGTCTCCGTTCTGTTCTCGTGCTGCAATTTGTAGAAAATGTGAAGTACATGAAAACATGGTTTCAACTAAAGACCAAAGGAAGTTAATTACAGAAGTTCAACAAGATTTACATCAGTAAATACAACCAGGCTGGGAGTGGACAGCCATGCTACAGTAGCTGCTCTGTGAGGCTGGACCTACAGCCAAACGCTAACATCAGCATGTTAGCATGCTCACAATGACAATTGGCATGTTAGGAGATTCATGTTATTCCAAGACCATTACCTTCACTACTAAACCATTACTCACACTAAACTTGTAGTCACACCAGATACATCTACCTAATACCTAAAATAGCTTTTTTGTTGTGGCACATATTTTGTTACCATGAAGCATCTTTTTAAATGAGCTGAATTTATTCTATTAATGTAAATATTGGGTTTTATCTAGATTTTAGCAGTGGCGGTTCCAGACCATTTCATATGGGGGGGGCCAGGCTGGGGCCACATGTGATTTTAGGGGTACCAAAAATATTATGAACTATAACATACCTCAGGAGGTAGAGCGGTTGTCCAGTAAACAGAAGGTTGGCGGTTCGATCCCTGGCTCCTGCAGTCTAAGTGTTGAAGTGTCCTTGGGCAAGATACTGAACCCCAAATTGCGGCGAGTGTGAATGTTTACCGCTCCTGAGGAACAGGTGGCACCCTGTATGGTAGCCTTTGCCACCCACCAGTGTATGAATGGGTGGGTGAATGCTGACTTGTGTTGTAAAGTGCTTTGAGTTGTCGCTAGGACTAGGAAAGTGCTATATAAATGCTGTCCATTTACCACCCCCATAGGTTTGGTTCTCCAAAAGACTAACGATACACATATAACAATAAACACAATAATATGCATTCAGTACTAACGTACATTTTATCACCGCTATGAATAATTACAATTTCCCCTCTCTGGGGATAAATGTGGGGTGAAAAATGTATGAAAATATTTGCCACAGTTAAGGCCGTTTCTCACCAGTGCGATGAGAAAATGCGGTGCGGAAACAACCATGCACACCGGGTCCGGTGCGAATTATTCGTGTTCCATTTTCATCAATGAGGCCTAATTCGTTTCCTCCTTAATAGTGCTGTGTCCACTCCAAAAAAAACTAAACGTTAACTACACAATAATACATAAACTAATCGAAACCTAAATTAGATGCTAAAATTAGCTGTCGTGGCTAGTCCCGTTCCGTGACCAACATATAACATTAGCAAGTGCATCTCAGCTACAATGTCATCTTTATCGTATCCCAGCAGTTGGGCATCAAGCCATATATTGTCCTTTATTTGGTTGTTGAGGTAGTAGTGTTTGTCGTACATTATTGGGTGTTGAGAAGGGGACGGCCTTATTATTCCGAAACACCAATAGTCCAAAAAATTTCCCACTGGACCGGAAAAAAAAGCAGATTTGTCGGAGTCTGTTACTTCAAAAACAAATGCCCATTTTTCCAAGATACAAACTATCAGTGTAAAAAGAAGCATATGGCTTATTATTATGCAGAATGATAGCAATATTTTTAGGACATCAGTTGGAAGAATGGATTTCATTGGTCAAACATTTCAACAGGCGTAAATCCACTGAAATTGAGGAATATTCCGCAGGGGTGCATAAGCATTCATAAGAACCCACAAAATCAGTTTTTATAAATTTGTGTTTGGTGTGAAACTGCTTTTAGGGGGGCCAGTGCCTCTGTAATATTAAGCCTGGAACCCCCCCAAGGCCCCCAACCTAGAACCACTCCTTGGATTGTAGTTAAACTGTTGTCAGCAAATTGATGACATTATTATTTTCACTAAGTGGAAGATATCGTAGCTGTCAGCTGTCCTAATATCTCCACCCCTGAAATATAAGTTGGAAGCTGGAAGAACGACCAACGGACTGACCAACATTGCCTTCCCACTGTAAAAAGTGCAACAGACTAAACTTTGCCACTGTGGGTTGAGACAAAAATAAAGTCTTAGGTATAACCATAGCTTTCAGTGCATAACTTCAGTAAGTGAAAACTACTGGATTCATTAAATGTATTCATTTTCATCCATTCCTACCTGGAAGGAAACGTCAGGACAAGGTTCAGGTGCTCTGAGGCCAGCCAGGTAGGAGACAGTCGGAAAAACATCCACCAGCTCCACCACGTTTCTTATAACTTTGTCATCTGGAGGAGAGAGGGGTCAACCAATTAGAGAAAGTCTTACATCCCCACCGACAGCAAATTAGTCAAGATATCCACTAAAGTTTTCTAGACGCCCGGCTCTTAGGTTTCATCATCATTGCACCATTTGCACTTGAAGTAAAAACTGTCCGAGGCAAAAATATCAAAGTGTATCCCTGTCTAAATACTTTTGGGAGCTCTCCATGTATATCAAAGACTTCATTAAAGTCAAGTTGGCATAATAAAAGACATGTTTTAAAAAAAAAATGTATGAGAAATTAAGACCAAAAATATTAAATCAAACTTGGTGCTTTTAAATGATAAAAGGATTGTTCAGGGTTTGTGTTAATCAATGGTCATTTGTTGTCAGTGAAGGGGCCTTACTCTTAAAGCTGCGCTCTGATTGGACGAGGGCATCGATAAAGGGAAAGGTAGACTCTCTCAGCCGATCAGGGCGTGTGGTGACCCCAGGAACGTAGAAGATGAGAGGGACGCGTGTTGACACGTCAAAATTTGAATATTTAGCCCATTCGCCGTGTTCTCCCAACGACCACCCTGCAGCAACAGGGAGAAAGAGAAATAATGAAATATGTTCGTTCAAAAAGACTGAGGCAGATGAGAGACATAAAAACCAAACTAAAACTGTGACTCTACAGCTTAAAAATAACATGTTAGATACAGATTTCCAGTTATCTAATATTTGAAAATGATGGCATTTGATTGAGCTTTACTGGGTATATATATCAGACAGTCATGGAAAGGTTTCACTCCTGCATCCTCCACTGAAGGAGACATTAAAAGAAATTGAGTTTCCAAGTCACAAAGTTTCAAAAAAGGAGGCAGTGCAAGAAAGAGCTGGGTTTTTAAGAGTACAGCTAAATTGTGGAAGGAGGTAAAGGCACAATATGCTATTACAACAGTGCCATCTGGTGGTGAAAGACGAGGCAAAACTGCCACATGTCTGCAATATTTACTTTAACACTCTACTTCCTAAATAATGTGCACTGAGAGCCTGATGACGAGTTATTAACATCACCAAATATTTGAACAATCTACGTCTACTAACCGTGATCTGAGGTGAACACCACCATAGTGCTGTCAGCCAGCCCCAGATCATCAAGAGCACTGAGCAGCCGCCCAACTTGAGCGTCCATGTAAGACACGGCAGCGTAATAGTGCTGACGGATACGCAGCTGGAAGACATGGTGCAGAACACAGTGAGTGTGTATTTCAGAGAGTAGCAACATGGGAACCAAGTTATAAATGACTTAAAAGTGTTGAGAGCTTCCAGGTCATACCTGAAAGTCTTTAGGTATTGGTCCATAGGGGAAGGTAATGTTGAGCTTCTGGACATCGTCTCTCCTCCTCACGTCCGTCCAGGGGTTGTAGGCTACAGCTGGGAGGAGTTTAGGGACATTGGGGTCAGGGGCCAGAGTCATTTGGTCTATGGGATATAGACTCAGGTACTCCTGTAATATAGAAACAGGTTTCCATAAGAGGTTAAATAAAACCAGGAACACGTACTACACAATAGAAACAACAGGTGGATTTGCATTATGAAGGCCCTTTCATTGGTTCTGTTCATCGGTTCCCCGACTAAGGAACAATGCAAAAATCACATCGTTCCAGCAGCCTAAAGATTTGGAAAACAGATCCATGCTTTTACTACTGTGACGCCTTGTTCACCTGCAACAGCTCCTCTCCATCTCAACTCCCACTGCTCCACAACACTGCAGCTTCTTTACATTGGCTCCCTGTCACTTTCAGAATCAATTTAAGCATTACAGAGTAATGCTCCTCTGTACTGAAGGAGCTGTTGAGCCCTCTGGCCTCTAGGAGGAGCCTCAGGAAAGCTGGGAATGAAACGGTGGTGCTGTTGTTGCCCTTTAAAACCTGCAGTAGGCAGAATGTTTTTTGGCATCATTGGGCAAAAATTCTATAATAATCTTTCAGCATATTGTAATTCAAGTGTTCTGAGAGAAAACTAGACTTCTGCACCTCCTCGTGGCTCTGTTTTCAGGCTTTAAAAAATCTAGCCCGTGACGGGAGACTTTGACCAATCACAGGTCATTTCAGAGAGAGAGAGCGTTCCTATTGGCTGTTCATTCAACGGAGGCAGCTGTCAATCACACGCAAACTCCAATCAAACGGTCAAACTAGACAGCGCTGATCAAATATTAATTAATATTATACTGTAATGCTTATTTCTCACGTAAAATGTTTTCAGAAACATCTTGTAGTGTACTGTTTAGCTGTAAAATGAGAAAGTTTGCTCCAGCTGGTGGGTGGTGCTTGGTATTTCCTCAACAGATTTCAACATGGCTGCCGGGTCACAAACTTTCTCTGAATATCTTTGAGTTATGGACAAAACAAGACATTTGAGGACGTCATCTTGGGCTTTGGGAAACACTGATCCACATTTTTCACAATTTTCTGGCCTTTTATAGACCAAACAACTGATCGATTCATTGTGAAAATAATCAACAGATTAATCGACAATGAGAATAATTATTAGTTGCAGCCCTAGTACAATTATTTATGGTATTGCTTTCAAACAAGAGATTAAGGTTTGGAGGAGAGGGAACGTTTGTTAAGGAAAAGGAATTCTGCAATTTCTAATTTTTTCGTAATTACAGATGAGGGTTTCGGAAATTTATTTGTGGTCACAATTTTACTACCCAGATATTACCTCATTAGTATTGTGAAATCCCTAACATTACCTTATATTAAGACATTAACTGGTTATTATATAGACTTCTCTCACTCTTGAGTATTGCAGATGTTCCCAGATGTCTTGAGCTTCATTGACTTTCATCATTCCAGAAACTGCATCAGTTTTTAATCTGGCTGAGATCCCCGTGTGGGTCCAGACTATATGCGGTAAATCCCATGTAGCATACATCACATGCTGACAGAGAGCTGGCTTGACCTTTTCCCTCTATTCATCCCCTCATCTTACTCTTAGAGGGAAACCTCTTCGGCATGCTGACATTCGTCTCCGTTCAGACCGTCTCCGCTCTCATTCAACTTCCACTTCATCATCCTCTCTTCCTCCTTCATGCCGAATTGAGTCTCCCATATATCTAGATCAGTCCTCATTAAATTCACTTCACATACAGTATGCATCCTTCAATTCTATAGCTTTCAGACGTTCATTTCCTTTATTCTATTCACCGTTTGTTTTTTGTTTTTTGTAACACATACAGCCCCACATCAAAACCAGCATGTTGATGGGTGTAACTTTGGGCTTTTACTTCATAAAAAACACTAATTAAAAAAACAACAAAACAATGCTATTGTTATCTACTGGCTCAGAGAGTACTACTGAATTCTGTGGGAACGTAATGTTTGCTCCCTTTTCAGCCAGGCTTATAACACGGTGTTCTTTATGGCACTTGTTTCTCTCTCCTTCCTCTACTGTTCAGCTCTCCACATGCTCTCTCCTCCATGTTAACACCATCATTCATTCTCATTCTCCACCATCATTTGGTCAGTACTTCTCCTGAAAATCATGCTACTCCAAGATTTGAGTTTTTGTCGACAACAACGCTGTCAAAGCAAAACCGCCTCTTGCAGCAGGACGACTTTCACTTTTCCACTCCACTAGTATAGGGGGGCTGGGGACTAAGTGAATTGTATAATGCATCCCAGCGAGTGAATGTCTGTCTTCATGAATGAGCATTACAGAAATTCCACCAGAAGACTAGTTGCATCCAGTTAAGAACAGTCAATGAGAATTATGGTGTTTGCTGACCCATGGTGTTCAATTCATGGGTTTGCAGTAGAGCTAAATTTACAGGTCAGCCGATATCAGCTAGGGTATGGTAGGATTGGTAATGTTTAGGGCTGTCAATCAATTCAAATATTTAATCGCGATTAATCGCACATTTGTTTTAGCTGTTAACAACACAACACAAAACAATGACAAATATTGTCCAGAAACCCTCAAAGTTACTGCATTTAGCATAAAAAAATATGCTCAAATCATAACAATCTTCAAGGACAAAATGTTCACTTGCTGTCACTTGTCCAGGTGCCATTGTAACGAGATAATCAATGTTATTTACTTCACCTGTAAGTGGTCATAATGTTGTTAATGCTATGGCTGATCGGTGTACATTTGCATAAAGCAGCATATTTGTCCATTCGCATCTTAATAAGAGTATTAAATCCCTGACAAATCTCCCTTTAAGGTACATTTTGAACAGATAAATGCGTGATTACATATTTTAATCGAATGACAGCCCTAATAATATCCTTCACTATCACATTTATACACACACCAAACGTTAAAGGAATCTGTCTTAAGAGTGGCACTTCTCTGTACTTAAAATACATCAAATGTACCTATATTCAAGTCATATGTCCTTGGTTCTAATATTTGTGTTTATTTGATAAATCAAGTCGTCACCATGACACGAGTGAACGTCAAAACCTCCTGAGCCTCTTGAAACCTGCCAGCATCAACTCTGACTGGACTGCAGCATGAGACAGGCACTTGCAGCTAATATCAATACCGGTTTTCACAATGTAACTGTGTTGATTTAACTATTATCTAACCATTATGTACGTCACGTCTCAAGCAGTGTACAGGGGGTCTTACAGGTGTTGGTATTGAGTCATGTACCTGTGGTATCCTGAAGGGTATGTGTGGTTTGTGGAAGCCCACAGCCAAGAAGAAAGGAACGTCATCGTTGGCCCGACTCTTCAGTAACCTCACTGCCTCGTCGGTGCTCTCCAGGTCAGGGAGGGTTCCCCCAGGCTGCTGCGTCACGTTCACTGCACACAGTAAGTTGGCGTGGAGTTTACCATCCTCTCCTTTACACATCTGGAAACAAAAGTTTTGTACAGATTATTAAAAGTCATGTTTATATGCACAGTTCCTGCTGAGATGTACATGTCAGTTTCTATCTTCAGTTTCTGTTGGCCCGGTCTGATAAACTGACCTAGTTGTTTCTACTCAGACCTGAAAACTACAGGATGCTTTGGTGACTACTTTCAGATACTGTTTATTTCAATACAAATTATAGGAGGAGGATAACTTTTAAGTTAATGGTCACACACTGAGTTCCAATGATGGATATTTAGACACCGACAGATTCTGCGATGAAGTTTCATCGGTTGCAATCTGCAACCTCACCACTAGATGCCACTAAATCCCACACACTGGACCTTTAAGTAAGTATGTGAGTGGTGCAGTGGTTAGCACCGTCACCTCACAGAAAGAAGGTTCTGGGCATCTTTCTGAATAGAGTTTGCATGTTCTCCCTGTGCCTGCGTGGGTTTTCTCCGGGTGCTCCGGTTTCCTCCCACAGTCCAAAGATTATGCAGGCTATATGTCAACTGGTGACTCTAAATGGTCTTTAGGTGTGATCTGTGTGAATCTGTCACTATGTGTCAGCACTGTGACATACTTTTGACATACTCTTTATTAAGCAATAGGTTACTGTGTTCAATAAAAATGTAAATGTGATTTATTAGGAGGAATTAGGAATGCCTGCATAGTATTTTAGTAACATTGAAATCATTTGTATGTGTGTATGTATGTATATGTATTTGCATGGTGTAACATGCAGAACACCCAAAGCACTTCAGCTAGCGTCATTATTGGAAAATAATGGCTGAAGCGTGATGATAGTGCTAGACCAGTGTGACCATAAAGAAGAACTTTCAATTGAATTTCAGATGCCCTATGAAGCTCAGCTGGATCACATTAAGCACATTTTTGGGAGATGTTAAGAGGAACAAGGCCATTTGGCTTCTTACAAACAAATAACAGAATCTAAAAGTCAGGCCATAATGAACAGAAAATTATTATTTTACTTCTTTTTTACATGTTAATCCTAAAATCGATCTAATCCATCCATCTATCCATCTATATCTCCATCTCTATGAGGAGTTTGTGTTTATAAAACACTCAGCTGCTATGTAAGTGACTTTTTGCCCAAAATGTCTAAAGGGTTTTCTGTATTTGGAAGTGACCAGGAAAGAGAAAAACATTCACTGCAAAACTGCGAAGCAGAATTATACCACAGCGTTCGATGGTCACCATTTTGTACAACAGAGGGGTGAGGAGTCATCTGACATTACTCCACATCTGCCTTTTTATGTGTAGTAACATTCCTGACTTAATATTGTACATGTGTAAGAGATACTTTCACCTTTTCTTTCTCGTATTTGAACGAGGCTGGGTGGTAAGCAGGGATGGACCAGCTGTAGGGGTAGTCATCACTGTGGTTAGAGGCAATACCTAAAGAAACAAAATACAACACAACCATCGTTACTATAAAAAAAATATATATATTTATTTTTAAAAAATGTCAAGATGTTTTCTAAGTAAACAACAAATTCATGGAGATTGAGTTCTTCTAAAAATATGGAGCTCATGCTCATTATTAAAAAAAACTAACACCACCTAAATTAAGAATGCCAATGTTATTTCAATGGCATAGGAAAGTTCAATCAATATGTGTGAACATGAGCTACTCTCTCTCAAAGCCAGAAACCAGAGAAGTAAGTTTCAACTTGGGATGTCATCGGGTATAAAGTCTGGAGCTGCTCCAAAGACAATGAATGAGACTGATTTTGTGGTCCCACAGAATGTTTCTTTTCTTTTTTTATACCCTAAAGAGTTTTATTCTATTGTAGTGTTGTCAGTTGTGAGACAGAAGATGTACCCATACATTCCCCTATGGGGGCTCTCAGTGTCATCTAGAACATCTTTCCCATTCATTGTCAATAGAGTACTACAGGAACGAGTCCTAAAACCCGAAAATTAGTTCGCATTTTAGCACTTCCAGTTCCCTCGTCTGGAAGCCAATTTTAGAGATTTTAACATTTTGTTCTATGATATAAAATGCATCCGTGAATATCCCACTCGGGAATTTTGAAGCCTTTATGTGTCTTAAAAAAGGCGGTTGCTAACAAGCGGCGAAATGATGGTACGTGTCCACAGGCTCCGTCCTTTCCCCGCTTCCCATTCATTGTCTATGTAAGCAGCAGTGCAATGCACTCTAGTAGCATGGCGGCACGATTCAAGAGACGGGCGTCACGTTGGCCACTCCTCATTTGCATAAAGTTGAGGTCTAGGCAACTTTATGCAAATCACGGGCGTCCGACGCGACTCCAATCAGGTGCTGAGTGCCTTGTGTCTAGTGGCAGCCCATCAAGCGTCCAATGCTGGGAAGCAAGGTGATCCCTTGCGATAAAAACACCCCTGTTAACATGTACCATGCGACTACTAAACGTCATCACGCCGACTCGTCCGCCTTTACAGCCTCGTTGTGTATACTCACGCTCATGTGACTGTGGTGTAGGTCGTTTATAGCCTAACATTAGCTTTTTACTTCTGCATTCACACTACAAAAATCATAGAAGCGGTGTTCATTTGTGAAGATTATCTTGCTGAAGTCATCATAAACATTTGTTTGTCACAGAGCTTATTTTCTGCAATAATCCAAAAGGCTTTTTGTCGAGGGAAACCAGGGCGATGCTAACTTCTTGGTTGTCCTACAAAAATACATCATCCCTGGAGCGCTCTATAGGAGCAGCTCCACACTTTATACCCTATGACACCACAAATTTGAGTTTTAGCACTCTAGTTTTTGGATTTGGGAGAGAGTTGTTCATGTTTACTAATATTTTGGGGCTTTCTTAGACCATAGGAATAACATGTATGCATTTTGAAAATTAGTTCCCCTTTAACTTGTGGTAAATCTCTGCTTCTTGCTGCAGTTTCAGTGGTAAAACATTCAGCAAGGATTTCTGTATCACTTCCCTAAATGTGCTGCTGTGTCAACATACCCTACTTGTGAAAACTGTGCTTTATCCCCTCAAATTAGATTTTTATTAAAAACATATATTATTAATTTTACCTGGATGAAACACCTTGCCCACAGACATGGTGACGTACCCTCTAGATTTAAAGTGCTGTGGCAGGGTGGTGTAGTTCCCAGAGTGGACTCTCCAGTAGGAGTTGAAGTCATAGAGCCGGGTCGTGTCTGGTCTACGACTGGTTAACATGGACGTACGACTGGGAGCACACACAGCTTGCTGAGAGAGAGGAAAATACATGTTCAAAGATTTCCACAAGGTTATATTTCAGACAATGGATATAAATTATATACAACAAGAACTGACCTGTGCATATGCATTGAGGAAAACTTGGCTTTTGGATGCCAGTTGGTCGATGTTTGGTGATTTGACCACAGAGTCCCCGTAGCAGCCTAATGATGTCCGCAAATCATCCGCCATGATGAAAAGGACATTTCTCCTCTCTGAAAGCAAACACACACCAAAGTTAGTTCATGTTTTTCACTGCTTTTTTTTAACACCTTAAAACTTGGCCTGGCTGCTATTCTGTCTTTCAGAGGTTGTTGCGGGCTGAGTTTTTAAAGCTACAGTGAAGATATTGGTATCATATGAAACTAGAAGCCTAAGCTTAGCCTAAGGAATCCATCGGTACCAACTATGTCATGCTAGCTTGTCAGGTAAGAACGCTACAAAGTTACAATAAATTTTGGCGAGGAAAAACTGGCATGGGGATTTTCAAAGGGATCCCTTGACCTCTGACCTCAAGATATGTGAATGAAAATGGGTTCTATGAGTACCCATGAGTCTCCCCTTTACAGACTTGCCCACTTTATGATAATCACATGCAATTTGGGGTAAAAACCATGCAGTTTTTTGAAAGCAGTGTAAATGTGTTATTTTCGCCTATTCTAAAATGATGTATTTGAACATTTCTGCATACTGGGGTCCCTAAACAGTCTTGGAATTGCATAAATTGGGTATGACTGTAAAGCTGAGACTCTTGTAGATCCAATTAGCCCAATTATATTAATGTGTGATGATGTTAGTCCCCATAGTAGCCATTTCATTGTAGTGAGACCATTTTTTTTAAACTTGACCTCACTGTATAAAATGACCTGTGGCGACCTCTAGGATAATCACAGCCTCATGAAACTTTACAGCCACAAACTAGAGACCTAGAGCATTCAGAGGATGGATGGGTTTCCTACGTAGATTGACAATAAGAGGGTTTCTGAGCAGTTTACACAACAGAAGTGCTCGCCAATTCTTGCAGAAATCTCCAAATGTCAGAAGTTTTTTAAACCAAATCACAGCATGGCTATTTTCTATGGTGTTTCCTCAAGCAAACCCTACAAACAACGCGCCATTCATGAGTAAATTAGATTAATTAAGGCCAGCTTGCTCCAGCTACAGCAGCCAAATAAACATAATAAGCACTAGTTAACCTCTAATGTGAGCTAATTACTGAGATTTACTCAAATACATCTACAGGCCAAAAAAGATAACAAGACAACTAGTCTATCTATTATAATGCACATGTAGCCTTCACATATGACATTTACACAAGTTTTGCTAAGTACAAACTCTAAAGTTACCTCTTCTTGTTACCACAGTAAGAGCCAGAGTGTGAAGAACCAGGAGGAGAGGCCATATTAGGACACGTTTGTACATGTTGGTTTGGCGGAGAAGACTCGAGATTCTTCAGATTAAGTTTGCTTTAAAAAAAGTTAATCTCTCATCCTCCTCTCTGCAGCTTCAGCCGTCTTCTCACAGTCTGGTATCTAAACTAATGAGCGTGTAGCTGTCGACTTTAAATAACTTCCTGACTCTCGCGTCGCCCGAGTGAAGTGTTTTCATTGGTCCACTGAGCTGACGCCCCGCCCCTAAGCGCTAATCACATTAGTTCAATGATGTGTCAATCATTTTTAATGCCATACAAGTATTGTGTGTTTTTTTTTACTTGACACTGCTGTAGAGAGATAGTAGATGAAGCGAGGTCTCACTCTGCACCAAATTGACTTTTGCAATTGTAACAAGATAAATCCAGATTGTAGGTAGTATTGTATTACATTTAAGAACAAATAGTCAACAATAATGAACTCTCAGAATGACAGCTGAAAGATTTATGATCTCAACTTCAAGTTCTTATCAATTCAATTCAATTCAATTCAATTTGCTTTATTGTCATGACTGTCAGGTGAACAATATTGCCAAAGCGTCAATTCAATAATAAATAAAAATAAAAAACAAAAGAACAAAATAAAAACAAAAACATATATATACATATATACAATTCATTAAGCAAATTACAATATATATATATTTAAAAAGAACATGCATGTAAATGGAAGAAAACAATAAAGAAGTAATTAATGTTTGTTGTGTCAATAAAACAAACAGACCAATAAAAAACAATTAATAACAATATATTACAATATCAAAGGATAAATGTAAAAAACAACAAGAAAAAAACAAAAAACAATCATATATCATATGCATAACAATTACAAAGAAGCAGTCAATGGCAATGAAAAGCTTGAAGCTCAGGCTCCCTCCAATAATGCTCATCAAATATATTTATGAAAATCACACAAGTAAAAGCAAAATGAGAATCTAAGACATAAAATAGTGCAAGCTGAAATATAAAAAAATTAATAAACTGAATGTAAACAGGAATGTTGTAATGTGCATAGATAATAATATGTAATAAATACAGAAATAGGTGTAAACAGTTTGTAAAACAGTAAGTAAAGATTATAAAGGTAAAGTGACAGTGTCGGTAAATTATCAGAGACGCCTTTACCTCTGTATTGAAGAACATAAAGTTATCAATGAAACACATTTCTAAAAAATAATTTTACGATGGGGAAAATACTTCCTTAATACTTCAGACACTCTGCTACCACTACGAGTTAACTAGTGATGTGTCGATTACGAACGAGTCGGCTCTTTCAGCCGGCTCTTTTAAGTGAACGATAAGAGCTTTTTTTTTTTTTATTAATTCAAGGCAGAATGATAGGACGATCTTCTCCGCACCACGGGCACTCCATGCACTGACTGTGACTGAATGCTGTCTTAATGACGTCCATCATACCATCAAGCAGGGAGGGGCGGGTACAGGTACAGAGCAGGAGGGAGAGGAGGAGAGAAAGAGAGAGGAGTGCGGTGCGCGAATAGCAGACAAGATGAGTAACAGTCGGAAACGAAGCAGCATGTAAAATTATGGTATTCTGGAAAGTATAAGGTTTAGTATAATTATATTGAATAATTAAAGTGATATATGTGCACACATACTAATCATAGGTCAAAACAGCGCTAAATTTGGCTGAATTATAAAAAGGCAGAAGTAGTAAAACGAAGAGCCGTTTGGGAGCCGAAAGAGCCGGCTCTTCTTGGTGAGCTGAGCCAAATGATCTGGCTCACTAAAAAGAGCCGTAATTCCCATCACTAGAATACTGGCGGTTGTTGAGTGAGTTCTCTTCTTACAGATAGACGATCTTTGGCCACACAGAGGCGGCAGCACTAGACACTAAACACTAAACACTAAACATGGCGGACAGCGCGACTAAACCGTCTAAACGTGAAGCTGACAGCGCTGGAGCTCATGATTTATCTCAGAAAGTCAAGAGACCGAAAGCTGACAATGAAAATGGTGGAGGAGAAACTGGGAATGAACCTGAGAATATCCTGTCTGAGTTTAAAACGTCCAAAGTGTTGAGTGACTCTGCCAGAGAGAAGAACATCTTCATCCATGGAAAGGTAACTAACGTTAACGTTGTTTTTGTTAGCTGTTAGCGGGGATTTAAATAACTCTAGCTGTGGTTATTATGTAGCTGATTGATTATTAACGTTACAGGGAAAAGGCTTTTATTGTTGTATTAATTCAAAGTGGCCTGAGTAGATGGAACATTGACTTCCGGTTCGATATTTCAAAATAAGAGTCTGTGTGATGGTGCTTTATAAAGATGGATTTTACAGACATGAGTTTGATTCAAGATTCAAGATGTTTATTGTCACGCCGGTTATACATGTACAATCGTGTGAAATGCTTTTTGCTGGGAAGCTCCATTAAAATACTAAGTTATATTACAATTATAAAAGGAAATACTTTGTACAAGGCATATTAAGAACATATACATATCAGGAAGTATGTATGTACATATATAAGAAATACTTTGTACAAGGGCATATTAAGAACATATACAGGCATATTAAGAACATATACATTAAGAACATATACAGTATATACAGTATAAGATATATTTTTGTGTGAGATGGTGTCGTATGAATTATCTATTTAAAAGTCTGATGGCCTGGGGGAACAAACTTTTCCTCAGTCTGCTGGTGAGAGTCCTGGGGGTCCTGTATCTCCTACCAGAGGACAGGAGGGAGAACAGGTTGTTGTGGGGGTGTGTGTTGTCCTTAGTGACCCTCAGGGACTTCCTGACGAGGACACGAAGGGCTGTTTTGTATTTTTATTTAATTTTTTGAGTTTCCTTATCATTAGTAGAAATGAACCAGTTGAACATTTCATCTCCAGCTTGCCGACCAGGAGGCTGTGGTTATCCTGGAGAAGACTCCCATCAGAGAAGACACCCTGGCTGAGCTCTTCAGTGGCTCCAGGCTGAAGCTGGAGATGAGGAACGACATCTACAGCACTTATCGGTTACAGCCTCCTCCGCAACTCAACGGTACGGTCAGAAAGAAAGAAAGAAAACTTGACTGAATATATTGTGAATCCAGCATCCAAAGTTTGATGGCCTGTGTGTTTATGTTTTGCAGAGATCAAGACTACAGTCGTGTGTCCAGCCACAGAGAAGCATCTGAAGAAATACCAGCGACAGGAGAGTTTCCTGGTGGAGGAGACGGGGGAGGACTATCAGTCCATCACTCTGCCCTACATTCAGAAGCAGAGTTTCAGCGTGCAGGTCAGTATCCTGAAATCTCCTCCTTTAGTGCATTAGTAACATGCATACATTGGCATCGTAATGCATACTTGTGAATGTACAGCATTATCTATGGATTAATATAACACTTTCACCCCTCACAGTGGGTACACAACATCCTGGAGAAGAAGGCAGAGGCTGACAGGATAGTTTATGAAGATCCAGACCCGAAAGTTGGCTTTGTCCTCCTCCCTGATTTCAAATGGGACCAGAAACAGGTGAGATGCAACGAATGTTGACCACAGTAGACAGGAAAGACAATGGTTAGATGTGAAATATATGTCAGCGTTATGATTTCAGACATTTATACTCTCAGGACTGCAACCTTTTCTCCTGGTATGAGAAAGAACTTCATGTCAAACTCAACATTGAAGTGAAGCAGCTGACTTTTGGCATGTTGTTCGGGACCACTGACAAGTTTTGCACATGCATGATTAGGATTGGTGAATAAACATATATTATCAGCATAAGAATTTCACCTCCCCTCCACCTGATACGATTTTCATAAACATAATCATGTTGGCTTAAATGGGCAAAATGTTCATGGCGACACAAACAGCATTCTTCATCCTGTGCCATGGACAGGTGGGCTGTGGTTGAACTTGAAAAAATGTTTTTGCTTAGGAAGGTTCCTAACTGAGTGAAATGACCCAGAAGTATCTAAGTAGCAGCCAAGATAAGAGCTGTTCAAATCCTCTAAATGTTAAGGAAAGGTGCTTCAATGCTTCCTTCTTATCTCCTATAGCAAAGGATACACTGGACCATCCTTTACCAAAGGAGAGGAGCTAATGCCGCCCCACAATTCCTTGCGGCCACAACATTTAAAGCGACGCACCATTCTGCCGTTCATGAAAACAAACGTTCTGCCCATCTTGCATATTATTTTCATGCAGTCATATACTAATGGGATTCATGTTGATAAATATGAGCGGGCGCTGACAACCATTTTGTTTCACTTTATTTCTATTTATTTATTTCGAACAAGTAACAAATACCTTAGTAAAAAAACAAAAACAAGAATAGCAGATAAAATGAACAGTAAGCATATAGCAAACTGTCAATATACAAATTCTCTTGAACAACATAAATAATCAACATAAATATATATTACATGTCTGAAAAGTAGTAGGAAGAAGTATATATTTAATGGTTCTACCCGTTCTCCATAACTCAAACAATTAACTCAATATTTATCATATCAACTTTTGTGACTTGGGAGCCTATATTCCTTTTTTATTTAAATTTCATCCTTGGTAATGAAGTAATATTTTTCACCGGTTTGTCCATGTTTAAGATAAGATCATCCTTTTATTAGTTCCTCGACGGGGACATTTGCAGTGTTACAGCAGCGAACGGGACAGTGCAATAACAAGAAACATCAGTTAAAGCAAAATAGGCCTATATGTACAGACATTTAACAGTAAAAAAAGCAAAATATAAAAAGTAGACAGACAGTATTGCACAGAGGAAATATTGATATTGAACAGTTTAATTGACGGTTGCACATGAGTGAATTGTCCGGTTTGGTATGTGCGGTCTACTGGAGCAGTGTTGATGGTGAAGTGTGACAGCAGCAGGAAGGAAGGACCTGTGGTATCTCTCCTTCACACACTGCGGTGGAAGCGGCCTGTCACTGAAAGCTCTTTATATAGCCTGCATAAAACAACACAGCAAGAACGTACGAGGAAGAAGATGCGCTTTTTGTGGTCCATCTTCGGAACATTGTAGTTTCATCACCAACATCCGCCGCCGTCGCATAATTCCGGAGCCTAGTGTACGTGCAGTCGGATTGTCTGAGCACTACGGTTGTCTTTTCCTAAGTCCTCATGAATTGTTCTTTACATCTTCCCTTGACCTCATGACTTTTCATCTGATAACACGTCCTGTCTAAAACACTGAACGTTCCCTTTAAAGGCAACTCTCTAATCTACACAAAGAGAGAATGAGAAAGAACAGAGTTACCGAGAGCCATACTTTAAGTTTCTTAGGCCACTGGACTATTCAGTTTTACACTATCTGTGTTCTTCTTTCAGGTTGATGATTTATACCTGATTGCTATCACACATCAGAGAGACATCAGGAGTCTCAGAGACCTGACGTCAGAGCATTTGCCACTGCTGCAGAACGTCTTCCAGAAAGGAAAGGTGAGGTCTTCTAGGAGAAAAAAGTGCAGAAAACAATCCTCTTCTTCCAGCAGCTGCCATTAACATGACCTTGAGTATTATAATCATTATCTTCAACCAATTACACGTTCCATTTTTAGAGAGCCGGGACAAGACATAGCTCTTGATAATTAGAGACAAAAGAGACAGCATCGGACATGTTCATAATGTCAAACATGACAATACCCTTTTCGCTGTGATTTAGGAGGCCGTCCTGAAGCGCTACAGCCTTCCAGCCAGTAAGCTGAGAGTCTACCTGCACTACCAGCCGTCCTACTACCACCTTCACGTCCACTTCACCAAGCTGGGCTACGAGGCGCCGGGCTGCGGCGTGGAGCGGGCCCACCTCCTCGCAGACGTTATCCAGAACCTCCAGTCTGACCCCCAGTACTACAAGAACCGGACCCTGTACTTCCCCCTGAGGGCGGACGACGGACTGCTCAGCAAGTTCAAAGAGGCGGGGAGGCTGTGATGTACTGTCACAAACTTATTCTAAAAAAAGAAAACATAATTTTTACACCGCCGCTGTAGTTTCAGCTGTGAGATCAGCTCTGAGATCAGTGGTGCATCGTAAAACACACTTCATTCAAACTTGACAAAAACAAAATAAAACTCCCCAAAACCGTCTTGGTTAGTCTTTCCAACAATCAACAACTTTGGTTTGGTCGAACTAAACCCTTATGTCACCTAGTTAGATGTGAAAATATGCCAACTCTGCATGTTTCCCCCAACCTTCTTTTTCCTCTCTCTTTCTCTGCCCACTCGTTCTTCGGAGGAAGACCATTAAAATGGCAAAAGTCGCTCAAAAACAGAAAACAACGATGTACTCAGCCAATCGCCTATAGCCGATATATTTGTCCAACACCAAAATAAGGAGACACCTGGCTGGAGAGGTATCACCAGGAGATCGCCTGAAAGTTATTTCCAGTTAATATCACAATATAAAACATGTGTTTTCTGTTTAAAAAGTACAAACGTCGGAAGATAGCAAGTACTACTCAACCATCTTTAAAGTTGTTCCATCTCCAGTCTGATGTGGATTGCATAGCTGATAGGTGCGTGGTTTGTTTACATGACGTAACGTAACGTTCTCTGCCATCACTACGGTTGAATTATTCCTCGTTTAGCTTGACATAACGCCACATTTCAGTTTCAATTAATGAAAGTAACATCTTGTGACTCCCTTCATGCGGTGAATTCAGTGCAGACAGCCGCGGTAGTGCTGTTTTTTGTTTTTTTTCACAATCAATATTAATTTTCATATCTGCTTTTTACTATTCAAATTTAGAATATTTGTTGACAGCCCTAGTAGAGTCCCATCCAAACTGTGTTTTTTTTTTTTTTTTAAATCAGTTTGGTGCTAGCCAGTCAGCTGTACGCTCCCATCAATGCCTACAATTGGAGTATTTCACACTTCCACTGATTTAATAATCACCGATATTTTATACACATTTGGATACATAATTAGTACATATTTGAGTGAATCCACAGCTAGGTGTTTCTGTAATAATTTTCTTGTTATTCCTGCTTTCATTAAGAGAAAAGGAGAAAACATAAGAGTGGACGTCACGTGACATGAGTCAGGATTTTACAGTCAATCTCTGTTTTTAATGTTTTTCATATGTTTTCTACATGTTAATTGAATGTTGCTGACTGAATTAAAGAGTCATTTTTTTTCTACTCAGCCTGTTGATGTTTGTCAGTTATAATATTTGAGGCGGGTTCAACCGCCTGAGACAAAATCAGAATCACTATATCAGCCTGTTTTCCTAATACGCCTGTTCTTCATCACATCTCATGGTGGTGAAGTAAAGTGGTAGATACATGATTTAAGGTGAGGCACGTTTTTTTGTATAGCACCTTTCGGTAAAACTTTATAATAACCATCATTTATAAATGGTAAATTGATAGTTAATTAAACTTAGTTAATAGTTATTTTACTGTTAAACAATGAAATGATAATTAATGTTTACTAATTATCAGTAATGCTATAATTTCTGTTGTTTTATCAGTAGTTTGTGTAATATTAAATAATTAGTTTATACATTCTATATTTTATCATAGCTGATAAGAGACCATAACATTTACATTCTGATTATATTACTAAAGTTTTTATTATCAGTTTACTGTTGTACACATTATAACATGTCATATACAATATTAAGTGTTTGCTAGTGATGAGAGGAAATCATTTGTAAACTTTTAAGAAATCATTTGTAAAACGTCTATAAACATTACATAGATAGATGGAACAGAAACCCATTATTAACCATTAAAGTATTAACTATCTATCTAAATAATGTTTATAGATGATTTACAAAGTATTTATTAACCATTTAACGATGTATTATATCAATCAGTTGCAACTTTATGATAACCATCCAAATAATATTTATAGATGGTTTACAAAGCAATTATTAACCATTAACAAAGTGTTACAAATATCTGGTCCATCTATCTATGTAATGGTTATAGATGTTTTACAAACATTTTTTTAAAGGTTTACAAATCATTTCATAATCATTAACAAATACTTAAAATATAGTATATAAAATGTGATAATGTGTGCTACAATAAATTCAAAATAACATCAATTATAGCATTACTAATAATTAGTAAACGTTATTAATTATCATTTCATTGTTTGTTAACAGTAAAATAACGATTAACTAAGTTTAATTACCTATCAATTTACCATTTATTAATCATGGTTATCATAAAGTGTTACCCACCTTTCAAACACAAGCTTAATTTTGACATACTCTGTACAGTGAGTGCTCACTTTAACCCAGCCACAGCACTAGATGGCAGCATTAATCCTAAAAGGATCCAACTGTTTCCACTGTGAAACTCTTCTTACAAAAACAAACTCCAGTCTTTGTGTACTGGTTATAAACTGGGTTTCTGTTTGTCTCCTTTTCTTTACAAAAAGAGGACCAATAGTGTGTTATAGTTTTGCAGCTCATGTAAACACAAAGCTATCATTCTCCATCACATTATACTTAACCTAAGTCAGTTTACATACTTTAGGAGCTGGAGTATAATGTTTAGTTGGATTGACACAATGCCAGAGGTTCACAGCTGCATGATCCTCCTGTAAAGCTGGCAGAGAGTGTAGTCTAAGATGTCAAATCGACTGTGATAGACGGAGCTGCTTTTTTAGTAGTTTAGTTATTAAATTGTACAGTCAAAGGCAAAGAGATGTTCAGAGTTGATAAGTGATTAAATAGTTTGTCATTAAAGCTGAAGTAAACGAGATTGGAGCTAATATGATTAAAAAAGTTATTTTTATAAAACGGTCGCTATATCCTAACAGTAGTACATGAAACAGGGAACCTGAAAAAAAATCATGTGCCTCTGTGTCCTCCGGTGCTCCTAACGGCATCTGCAAGATTTCACAGACCGGAGGAAAACAAGCAGTAAGAGCTGATCTGAGGTCTGCTGTCCACCTGCGGTCTATGAGAGCCGGCTGTCAATCACTCGTGAACTCCGACGGTGAAACTAGGCATCGCTGATCAAATATAAATCAATATTCTGTTACTGTAATGCCTATTTCTCTCCTCAAATGTTTTCAGAATCATCTTTTAGTGTACGGTTTAGCTGTAAAATGAGAAAGTTGGTGACCCGGGAGCCATGTTGAGATCAGGTTGAGATGGCTTGAAGGAACGCCAAGTACATTCGAAGCGAGAAATAGGCATTACAGTGACACAATATTAATTAATATTTGATCAGCGTTGCCTAGCTTGACCGTTTGATCGGAGTTTGCAAGTGATTGACAGCTGCCTCCGTTGAATGAACAGCCAATAGGAACGCTCTCTCTCTGAAATGACCTGTGATTGGACAAAGTCTCCCATCACGGGCTAGATTTTCTAAAGCCTGAAAACAGAGCCATGAGGAGGTGCAGAAGTCTAGTTTTCTCTCAGAACACTTGAATTACAATATGCTAAAAGGTTATTATGGAATTTTTGCCCAATGATGCTAAAAATATACTGCCTACTGCCACTTTAAGGACATTTCTTACAGTGGACATTTCTTATCTCAACAGAAGTCAGTTGGCCTGGTCTCGGCTTTGTGCTTAAGGTGCATTCAGGTGTTCCTTGTAAAAAATGCAAATTAATTAACACGACCCAAACCAGTAAGGGAATAAAATGATGGACTAATCCTTAGTGATCAATATAGGTTTATCCAACACCATGTCAGGGACCCTTTAGTGGTCTGGCAAACCCTAAGAAGCTACTTTTTAAGGTTCAAATATTATATATATATATATATAAAAAAAATAAAAATAAATAAGAAGTTGCAATACTAATAATATTTTTGATCATATTTAATCTTGATTAAAAAAATAAGCTACTATATATTGCGATAAAGTTGCAAATGCTATATTAAATGATCTTGTCCCCAAAAAAAAGTTATTTTAAACCTAAACTCATTTTTATTTATTTATAGCTACTTTACACAATTTTATGCAAATGTAGATCTTGCTTAAACTTGCAGTAGGCAGAGAGTTTTTGGCATCATTGGCCAAAAATTCCATAATAACCTTTCAGCATATTGTAATTCAAGTGTTCTGAGAGAAAACTAGACTTCTGCACCTCCTCATGGCTCTGTGTTCAGGCTTTAAGAAATCTAGCCCGTGACGGGAGACTTTGGCCAATCACAGGTCATTTAGGAGAGAGAGCGTTCCTATTGGCTGTTCATTCAACGGAGGCAGCTGTCAATCACTAGCAAACTCCGATCAAGCGGTCAAACTAGGCAGCGCTGATCAAATATGAATCAATATTCTGTTACTGTAATGACTATTTCTCACCTCAAGTGTTTTCAGAAACATCTTGTAGTGTACTGTTTAGCTGTAAAATGAGAAAGTTTGCTCCAAAACATTGTAGGAGAGAAATAGGCATTACAGTAACAGAATATTGATTCATATTTGATCAGCGCTGCCTAGTTTGAGTTTGATCGGAGTTTGCGAGTGATTGACAGCTGCTCAGAGACGGCAAGGCTCCAGCTCAGCTCTGATTGGTTGTTTTGGTTGACACAGAGGCACATGATTTTTTTTTTTTTTAGATTACCTGTCTCATGCACTACTGTCAGTATATAATGACGGTTTTATAAAAAATAACTTTTTTAAATGATATGTGCTCCAATTCTACCCACTGCTACTTTAAGTAAGAGTTAGGATTTAGGATATTCCGAGCCGCCTGTGAACGCAGCACCGCGGAGCAGAGGACGCAGGGCAGGACTCACTGAGACAAAATAATCCAATCATTAGTCCACCAACAGCACTGATGTCTTCTTGGCTTCAGTCTCTGAGGGATGAGTTCACTCTGAGACCGTTTGAGATAGAGCACACACAGTGAGTATCCATCAGCTTTAACTGGGACACACAAACTTTGTTGCTTTGTTGTGCGCGGAGATGAGTTACTATTATGACTTATGAGTTATGACGTTTGTCTGGTGATCGATACATACTGGTGTCCTGTAACGCTTTGCTTCTGTTTGTGCATCGGCTTAAGTTGTTTTTGGGAGGAAATGAGTGTTTTGTGTTTGGAACCCGGTTTACTGGCAACACTGGGGCGATGTAGGTGGGCTGTCCTTGGCTGCAATTATTCTTAAAGAGTTCTTGTAGTGAGTTTTAAAAGGTTTTATTGGGTATATCTCTATGATATACTAACTGATTTTGCAATGCCGTATATTTATTAACAAAAAAAATGTTGCCTGAACTGTAAGTTTGTGTTTTGGTGATCAGATAAAAACTTTGGCAGCAAAAAAAGTCTACTCACAGACAAACATTACTTTTTTCATTACATTATTCAATCCCAACAGTTTAGAGGTTACTACTTATTATGATTTATCCTGTATGAATATGCATTTCAGGTTGAAATCTATTCCACAAGTATGTTTGGGGTGAACTGTTTTAAATGGGCTAATCTGTCAATAGGACCCTGGTTATAATCCACATTAAATGTCATATTAAAGAGCAGCTGTTTGCATATGCATTTCATATGAAGAGCTACGTAAAAGTCCAAATGTGTACCAACTCTCATGCAAATTGTCCCTATTTCTTTACTGTAATACTGTGAGATCTCACACACACACACACACACACACACACACACACACTCCCTCAGTGTGACAGCGTGTGTATGAGCTCAGTGTTTGGTATAGAGGCAGGCAGGTCAAGGACGGTCCAGATTAAACAGTTCTATTTCACTGTGTGGGAAAACACTGTAATCCTGAACACAGGCGGACTCAGAATAGAGTCATGCTGTCTGTCAGTGTGAGAGGATGAAAGGCTCTATTGATCCGCTGATCTGATCCCAGATCACACTGTATCCCAGGATACACACTGTAGAGCAATGTAGACGTCTGATTGCAGTGTTTCTTTGTGACAATAAAGCAAACACACAGCCCTGAGAAATGCTGACGTTAAACTAGTCATTTGCAGTAAATGGACTTTGCATTATTAGAGGGCTCATCAGGTCACAGGTCACTGGGTCACTGAACAAACCCTCAGAGGTTTTACAGGGATGTCCTTTTTACTGTTCTTCTCTGTCAGGAAATCATATCACGATAACTCACTGATATATAATTAGATATGTAGCTGTTGCTGTGTCCTGTTCAGTGTGTAATTGAATGGCCTCTGCTACATGTTTGTTTCCTGCATGCTGTGCAGCCTGAGTGAAAGTTGATTTGAGACTTTGAGAGTCCTGTATTATTAGTTAGTTGTTAGTATGCTTGTTCAGGCTAATACTGCCCAACCTGTGAAAAAAACATAGTTTTGCGTTACCGTTTACCGGGCAGGGGGCGTCGGGAAATGTAGGATCTAGCGTTTTTGGAGCTCGATATTAGGGGCTAAAATTCAGGATATCTCTGCCTCTGCTGCACAGATTTTTGATCTTTTTGTTTTAATCAGTCCCTTGTGAGTCCTCCAACTTTATGTAAGTACAATACTAAATCACCGGAGTGCTACTTTTAGTTTTGGGGATGACATGTTAAGTCTATGTGTTTGGACATGCCATTCAAGAAAAGTAAACAGTCTAAAAGTTAGTTCATAGTAGTCCTCGGTTTGACGAAATTGCCCTGCACTCGTCCCGAAAAAGGGTGTGATGTTACACTTCTGATGTGTAGAATAAATTAAAGAGGACCTAGTATGCTTATTTTCAGGTGCATACTTGTATTTTAAGTTTCTACTAGAACATGTTTACATGCTTTAATGCACAAAAAATACTTTATTTTGGTCATACCGGCTGTGCTGCAGCACCTCTTTTCACCCTCTGTCTGAAACGCTCCGAAAAGCCCAGTCTGCTCTGATTGGTCATTTTGCCCTCTGTTGTGATTGGTCAACCGAACCAAACTCTTCAGACTCCTGTCCAGCTCCGCTCTAACTAGCTTTGTTTGAGGGTATGCCGAACTAGCCGCTAGGCAGGTATTATGCAAATGTCTTAATTGTTGACATCACCACATTGCAGAACAAAAGGCGGGACTTCAAGCAAGACTTTTCAGGCAGTTCAGGAGCAGTGTTTCTGTGGGGGAGAGGAACTCCCTTTGGTGTGGACTTTGGGCTTTGTATCTTTGCAGACCTTTTACATGCACAAAGAAACTCTGGAACACTAAAGGAAAGTTAAAAAGCTCAAAAGCATAATAGGTTCTCTTTAATATTGATAAGAGAGATCACAAAGTACTGTGTAAACAGTCTGTAAGATCAACACTACAGTGCGTAGCCCGGTGCTGTAATGTGAACATGGTGGTGAAAAATGCTAGAGTAGTAAGTTGAACTGTGACCTGTCCACCGGAGTTGGCTTGAATTTGTTCATCGTGCAGGTTTCTATTGAAGTGACAGTAAGACAGAGGGCATATATCAACGGAAGTGTAACGTGACCATCCCTTTAGTGTGTGTCGGGGACAGAGATTATGAGAAAGTTTCATTTTTGATAGCGAGTCCAGATTTCTGTGGATCCCTCAATACTGAGTTTTGGAGTTGCACCTTCCTGTGTGTGTGGGGAAGAATTGCCGCCAAAATATGTATTTCTCTCTCTTGCAGCCCCAGCTGATGATTTAAACTTAAAACTGGTATTTTCCACATCAGAATGGACTTCATTGGTTCGATCATGGTGGAGGAGAAGAGAGAACAATCTGTTTGTCTATCATGCCTATCATCCTTTCAATCATCGTGTCCCTCTACAGTACATACGCAACACTACCGATACTGTTCAATGCAGAAAAGAGAACAAAAATCCTGTCATAAAAAGTCATAAAGTCATAAAACAAATTAGCATCTGCAGGTAAACAAGAAAACACATCTGTTCAGTTTTCTGAAGTATTACCATGAACATTCAATCATACCCAAACCTGACGACCAGTTCACTGACCATCCACCACAGTTGGAACAATGAGATGCATCATTCGTGCTCTGTAAAAACTGCAGTTTCAGGTTATTAGGCCGTCGTCATTCAGTTAAACCCTTTGAATCAACTGCTCGTGGGCCTCCTGTTGCTTCAACTCACACACGCACACGCACACACACACACACACAAACACACACACACACACACGCACATACGCACACCCACAGAATAGGTGTGTGTGAGCAAGTAGAGTTGAAGACTGGCTGTTTTGTTTTTATCACCCCGTAAACCTCCGCTGGGACCTGAGATGGAGAAAAAGAAGAAGAAATCTCAGCTTGTTGGAGGAGTGTGTTATGTGTAAGATTTCTCTCTCACACACACACACACACACACACACACACACACACAGACACACAACCCACCCAGTGTGGCAGGCTTAGTGCAGGAGTATGATTACAGGCCTATTTACATTACAACATAGAGCGACAGAGAAAGGGGGCGAGAGATTGGCAAAGAGAGAGAGGAGGAAGATGGTTTCCAGATGTGAGGTGGAATTCAGAGAGCTACAGAGTGACTCCCCTCCTCCTCCTCCTCCTCCTCCTCCTCCTCCTCTTGCTCCTCTGTACATAGAGAGATTTGGATCAGCATGTGCACGTTGTAATGGAGAGAATAGGAGACAGAGAGAAACCACAAAACAGAGGAGAGGGAGAAGGCGTTGCACTGCAGGGGTGAGAGAGAGAGGAACTGGATCCAGCATAGGGAAAAGAAAAGAAGTGATGGAGATGAGGAAGGGGATGGAAAGAATAAAGTAGAATGAGGAGAGGGAAGAAAAGCAGGGCCTCTTGGTCGACCACAAGTCCAGAAATCTAACTGGGGGGAATTTAGTTGGTGGAGGCTGTTTTAGTATTGGTGAGCAAAGAAATCCACCAAAAACACACTTCTCTTTTCCGAAATACCAAGCTTAATTCCCCAAAAATTTGTAGCTGTGGTGCTTTTATTAGGGTCTTATCTAAGCTTGTTGCTGGTGTCTTTATATATAGCACAACCATAGCGCTATTAATCACAGCGAGAGCTGAAGCCTGGCTGTTCACATCAGAAGCGCATTTCTCTGCGCTGGTCAACAAGCGATTCTGATCCTCTGCTGTTTATTATAGAGCTCTCTGTGTCTGTCTGCTTGTGTGTCTGCTCCTCTGTCTCTCTCTGTCTGTCTCTCTCTCCTCTGTCTGTCTCTGTTTAGTAAGTACGTAATTTACAGTAAAACCTCCGATCACAAACAGCAGTGATACTAGGCTGTTTCTAATAAATATAGTGGATGGGTTTTGAAATGTGATTGGGTGGAGGGACTGGGAGGGAATCAGAGGAATTAAAACTCCAGGAGAACAGCAGGGAGAGAGAGGCGGGAAGTCGAAGGCGTTCGTGGGATGCATGTTTTATCATCTCATCAGAATCAGATAATTTATATCACAGATTATATATAGATATAGCACGGCACGGTGGAGAGGGTGGAGAGGGGTGAGAACGAGGGTGCTGTAATTTATCAATACAATGATCATGTCTGTTTGAAAAATAATTAGTGAACCGTTCGTCATAACTTTTTTTTATTTGTGAACAAATATAATTAATGAAACATTGTTTAAAAGTTTTCTGCTCTTCTGATTTATAGGATATGATTTTACAGGACAGACATTTCCAGAATAATTAAATGTTCAGACAAAGGCTGTGATAAATGATAAAAATAATCATTTAACTAGTAATAATAATGGTCCAAAATAATGTAAAATGCGTAGTTTTAAGTCAAAAACTTTCAAATTCTCCTCGGGGGATATCCCCCAAACCTACTATCTCCTACTATCTTTTATTCAGTGTATAAATTCAGAATGTTTCTCTGTATAATATGTAGGAGCATCCTGACTAGGACTCTGCTCCTATAACCTGAATGAAGAGCTCACACACCTCAGCTCTGCATGCACACCTGATCTGTCTGACTGGCTGCTGTTGATTCCAGACTAATAGACATCTTGTAATATATTATAGAGAGATAAGACAAATAACTCAGGAAAGCACTTTAAGTATTAACACTATAAACAAACACACCACCCTAACCCTATAGTGTTGCAGTGTGAATATTATAGGCCTATTATAGAAGATGCATAGCCCAAGTATAATAATATAACAATAAAATACCAACTGATTATGACTGATAGGTTTACATGCTTAAAGAAATAATGAATAAATAGGAATAAGTCGCAAGAGATTGCTGATACCGGCTGATACACACACCAACATGTGAATTAGGGGAGTACTGGCACTTATTTTTTTTCACTTCAAGCACTGAGTTTAAGGCACTTCTGCATTGGCTTCACTTTTCAGACCCGGAGGTAGCCGCCTGCTTTAAGTCAGTCTTTGTTTGTGTGAAACTGTCTAGTTTACATTAGACTAATCTAAAATGTCTAAAATATATGGGAATTATTATTATTATTGATAGGACAGGCATTCAGTTTATCTTCCAGTTGGTCTCTCTCTCTCTCTCTCTCTCTCTCTCTCTCTCTCTCTCTCTCTCTCTCTCTCTCAATTTCAATTCAATATGCTTTATTGATTTATTATTATTGAATATTTCCAAAGCGTCAATTCAATAATAATAATAAAAAAAGAACAAAATAAAAACAAAAACATATATATAGATATATACAATTCATTAAGCAAATTACAATACATAGATATTTTAAAAGAACATGCATGAAAATGGTAGAAAACAATACAGAAGTAATTAATGTTTGTTGTGGCAATAAAACAAACAAACAAATAAAAAACAATTAATAACAATATCAAATGATAAATGTAAAAAAAAAAAAAAAACATAAGTAGAGGAGTAAATTGAAGGCAGAGTGTGAGTAACAGCTGTTATGTGTGCACTCTCTCTCTCTCTCTCTCTCTCTCTCTCTCTCTCTCTCTCTCTCTCTTGGTGGGTCCAGACTCAGGGCCGTTTCAGGAAATACCAAACATCCACTTTTTTTTCATCGAAGGGAAACTGACCGACATTCCTCTTGGCTCTATAAACACAAAGCTGTATGATTGATACATACATATACACATATATAACTCATACTCGTGCATATTTACTTATTTCGTGAAGAATTGCGCCATACTCTTGGATCCGTTCGGACATGTCAGCATTGAGAAATTCACACAGCACACATACACCGAGACACTGGATAGCTGTGTTTTAAAAAAACTCCTCTTGTTGATTTTTTGGAGGTAAAAACGGGTGAGAAACCAGGTGTTTCATATACTAAAGGTCATAAATCTCCCTCCACAGGGGTCTATTTGGATTCCTTCGTAAAAGACTTGGAGCTGAGTTCATTTTCCCACTTTAAAAGAAAAGTAACATTCCTGGATTGGGTGTGCTGTGACTGTTACCTGGACTCATACCCCTTGTATAATTAAAGCTGCAATTATCAAGTATCTAATTCACGTAATTGTGAACAAGGAAGTATGACAAACACCGCGTATGGAGGCGGTCGGGGTGGATGGGTGGGTCCAAAAATACCAGACCTTCGCCCAGGAGACCGGAGTTCGTGTCCCGTGTAAAACCAGAAGTCAACGTTGATTTATTTGTCACGTAGCTTCCGTACTTAAGGAAAGCCGCTTCCGTAGTTATTTTAAACCAAACCACGATCTTTTCCTAAACCTAAGTTGTTTTGTTGCCTAAACCTAACCAAGTTATTTGCTTCGAAGACAGAAGTTTAATTTGAAAAGACTGTATGCATGTAACATGCGAAAATTGACACGTGTTGCTAGACACAAAAAAATGAGGAATTGTCAGATATCATATGATGATGATACGTTGCTCGGGATGACAGACCTACAGATAACTATTACCTGACTGCAGTTCCCCTCAGTTGTGCGCAACTTTTTAGCATCTTTCAGCTCATTGTTTTGGTTTTACAGCCACTTTGTTTTGGTTCACTCTCACCACTTTCTGTCTAATTGTTTTGACTGAGTTTTGTGTGAGAGGAACCAGCCTGGACGTGTTCTACATTTCGTTGATGTTGAAGTTTTTTGTTTTCAGAATATTTTCATGTTCAGTTTCACTTTCAACTCTATTACGTCTGTAAAAATAATAAATACGTCATTCCCTTTGCAGCATCAAAAAAAATGTTCTGTATGAAATGAAAAAAGAGAACATGTACTCTGTGTAGATTTATGTGACTGATATAAATATGTTTCCTGAGTGTCTTGACATCCCTGCTGCAGTAAAGACGGGGAGAATCATGATGGGAAATCCCAGGATCCTGATTCCTGGAATTAATCTCAAGCAAAGCCGAGGCTGAATGTATTGGTGGAAACAGTGATTAACACATACGTTAAAATGGTGGAAATCCTCTGTCAACACTACTTCACCCAGAGTAGGTCCTTCCTGATGGTTTATTGGCAATGTCATGTGGTAGACACTTCTATAGTGAGCAGTGCATGTTTGTGTGTGTGAGTGTGTGTGTATATAAAGGAATTTCTCAGTCCCAGCATGCCAAAACAGATCTTAGAGACCGTGTGTTTGTGTATTATGCCGTTGAAATGGAGCTGCAGAGCTCTGGAACTGATACAGACTGACTGTCTTTGTTTACACTGACACACACACACGCACACAGACACTGACTTGGACAGCTTAGATCAATTTCAACATGTTTGGAATGAATCACACAGACAACAGTCAGTCTGGGCATGTTGAGATTGAGAAATCCATCCCACTATCACCACTCCTCTGTGAATGGTCTGATGATTAATGTAATTTGGATGTGTTTGTCACTTTTTCAGGCCAATTTTCATGTAGTCGCCTCAGCAGTAAGATGATATTTAATGTTATTGTGCAATAAGATTTAGTTCAGTAGTGCTATTGGGTGACAAAGCTTTTGGGCTGTCAATCGATTCAAATATTTAATCACGATTAATCGCATGATTGTCCATAATTAATCGCGATTAATCACAAATTAATCACACATTTTTTATCAGTTCAAAATGTACCTTAAAAAGATTGTCAAGTATTTAATACTCTTATCAACATGGGAGTGGGCAAATATGCTGCTTTATGCAAATGTATGTATATATTTATTATTGGAAATCAATTAACAACACAAAACAGTGACAATTATTGTCCAGAAACCCTCACAGGTATTGCATTTAGCATAAAAAATATGCTCAAATCATAACATGGCAAACTCAAGCCCAACAGGCAACAACAGCTGTCAGTGTGTCAGTGTGCTGACTTGACTATGACTTGCCCCAAACTGCATGTGATTATTATAAATGGGCATGTCTGTAAAGGGGAGACTCGTGGGTACCCATAGAACCCATTTTCATTCACATATCTTGAGGTCAGAGGTCAAGGGACCCCTTTGAAAATGGCCATGCCAGTTTTTCCTCGCCAAAATTGAGCGTAAGTTTGGAGCGTTATTTAGCCTCTTTCACGGTGGATTCTTTAGGTTTTTTTAGTTTCATATCATGCCAGTATCTTCACTCTAGAGTCCAATACAACCTAAAAATCGCAAGTTGCATTAATGCGTTAAAGAAATTATTGGCGTTAAAACAAATTTGCATTTACGCATTTTTATCGCGTTAACTTTGACAGCCCTAGCAATGAGATTCAGTTCAGAGGCGTTATTGGGTGACAAAGCATTTTTTACAATAAGTATACCTTTAAACCTTCACTTGAAATCTCACTAATCCTAAGACTATTGAAACATATAAAGACGTGCCCTGTCATGGATGGATGATAATCTAAAAAGTCGGAATGTTTTTATCTGTAATGATCCTACAGTGATCATTTAAGTAAACTAGCTACTCCTTCACTTAATTATGTGTGTTTCTGAGAGATTTTAGCAGCCGGGAATCTAAGTATCAACCCTTATGTCACCACACATGCATAAGCACTCGGAGCTGTAGTGGCTGTGGGTAGATAAGCTCCCTACTTATAGTGATTAACTGCGAAAGGCTGTTGCACGACCGCTAGGCCCCCTACTGAGACGGATAGAATGATTAACATGAAGCTGTTTTTGTGCAGGCATTTGATGGACAGTGACATGTAGGAGTTGGCCAACTCAGTGTGAAGTTAACTCAAACAAGCTGCACATTTTATAGCTAAATAATGTACAATAAGACATGGCAAAATGTGATATCAGCTATACTTTTATTCAGCGTCCATATTTGCTTTATGTCGGTGGCACACACAGTACTTTGCGGTTGCGTTTGAAATCAAACTACCACCTCCATTATAGAGGTCCCGTCAGCATCTGTCAACTGAGTAAAATCAATGCTGTCATCACTAAGTGCTGTATATTGATTCATTTTGAAAATGCAAATCCATTATATGAAAGTAGGACAACACAGTGTACCAGGAAAGTCTATACTGAATGGAGCCCTAGTACTTATACTGCATATTTAATCCAGTATGTCCCTGTATGCCTGAGAAAATGGCTTTTTTGTTATCTCATATGACCTTAACTTGTCTTATATTGTCAGAAACAGTTCTGTCATTAAGTTCTCTTGGTCCTCAAAGTATACAGCACTTAATTTTCCTCAGTTGATAGGCTACATACAATACTACACAACATACATAATAATAGGCCTCCGTCGGTCAGGGTTTGACCATGGTTGGCGCATCCTATGGGTCTGTCTGTCTGGTACAGCGTCTCTTGTGACTGTAAAAGCCCTATGCGAGAGTGGCAGTCTCGATCACAGAGGTCGCATCTATGTGTGGTTTCTGGTCTGGCGACAGCAGCTGTGGTCGCCATTTTGGACTGAAGACGCTTATTATATTTATAATATTTGATGGTTCAACACGAGCCATTTCGGTAGAATATGACAATAGAATAGAAATATTTTTTTAACTTTTGTACAGCTCTTTTTAGCCTGACGTTTTACTGGCGTCTGGTAGTCGCTTTGACTCCAAAATGGCGGAAGCATAGCTTTGCTGCTGGGCGCTGATGTTGCAATGGCGTTCCATTGCAACAATTGACTTTCACTTTTTGGCAATATTCGTTCTTTGCTTCCGGTTCCCTCTTCTCAAAGACAATGGGAAGCTGAAGAGATTTTAACGTTTTGTTCAATGATAAATATGTCCGTAAGTATCCCACTTGTGAATTTTGAGACTTTTATGTGTCTTTAAAAAAGGCGGTTGCTAACAAGTGGCTAAATGAGACTACAAGACGTCATCAC
>CAKALU010034519.1:0-11217 GCA_916700995.1 Hozukius guyotensis | reverse complement strand
TGCAATGGCGTTCCATTGCAACAATTGACTTTCACTTTTTGGCAATATTCGTTCTTTGCTTCCGGTTCCCTCTTCTCAAAGACAATGGGTTTTTTTTTAATTGGTTTTTAGTTAGATGCCTAAAATGAGGTTTGCGGTTAACACAAGCTGAAGAGATTTTAACGTTTTGTTCAATGATAAATATGTCCGTAAGTATCCCACTTGTGAATTTTGAGACTTTTATGTGTCTTTAAAAAAGGCGGTTGCTAACAAGTGGCTAAATGAGACTACAAGACGTCATCACGCCAACTTGTCCGCCCTTACAGCCTTGTTGTGTATACTCACACTCATGCAACCGTGGTGTAGTTTGTTCATAGACTAACGTTAGCCTTTTACTTCTGCCGACTGCATTCACACTCCAAAAATCATAAAAGTGCTGTTCATTTGTGGAAATTTTTTTACGGAACAAAACGTGCAAGTATCATAAACGTTTGTTTGCCACAGAGCTTATTTTCTGCAATAATGCAGAAAAAAATCCCATTGGCTTTTTGTGGAGGGAACCCAGGGCGATGCTAACTTCCTGGTTGGCCTACAAAAATACGTCATCCCTGGAGCTCTTTATTGATGCATATGTTTAAACCCCATTATTCATCAGATAAATAAAATCTTGCCATCGGTCAGTTTACAGAAGAAATAATGTTGTAGCTTATACTGTATAACTAAACAGTAGAGAGACAAAGAAAGAGTATAAGGTCATGTGGGGCAGTCTCTTGTTCACACTTGCCTCCTCCCTCACTCCACCCTCTTTATCCTCTTCCCTCCTCCAGCCCTCCCACTGCTGCATTTCCAGCCGTGGTGACCCGGAGGAGAGGAGTGAAGCATGCAGCAGCCACTCAGTCACTCATTTAGTCAATTGTTTTCCCTCTAGCTCACTGCCGTATTGTACCACTACCAGGATTTGTACTATACTTCTGTGAGACGCGATTCTCTAGGAAAAGCCTTTTTCCTGTTTTTGAAGACATTCCTGATTCATTTGAAAAAGGAGATTCCTTTTTTTCAAACTTTCTTCCCATTATTCCTGTGTGATATTTTGATCCTGTCATAATCCCACTTTGGCTGCCGTTGTATGTGAGTATTGGAGTGGCTAGGATTGGCTTGCTGTTGTGCCTCCACTGCCAAAGTTTGGAGAAGGGAGCTCTGTACCAAATTTAACTGTAGTGGAGCTCAAAAGAGGGAGGAACCTCAGAAGATGGTTTGACTTGGAAGAGAGAGCGATCTTCTCTTGTGGAGCGGCATCTTCTCTGTTGTGAAGAGGGAGAAGTAATTGGTTTTCAGGAAAGAAAAGGGAGTCTGATGTGGGACAGTAGCACAACGTGTTGGATTTGAGCATTTTCTTGGTAAAACACCATTTATTTTTGCAAAGAGGGAGATAGACGTATTTTGTTTTGGGAACAAATCTTTTCCAGTTTTGCAACATGGCTGGGATGTATGGATGCTTCAAGAGGAAGTAAGTTTCTTTTTGTAATAATGCCATTGCATTTTTAATTGCATTTATTACTGGTAAATGATTCTGATGAAACAATATTGTGATATTCAATTCTGTTGTACTAACCGACAATAACTCACTCAAAAAGTATTCCATATTAGCCATAACAAATCTCCTGGAGATTGCAAAATCTTGTTTTGACATCACACCTGACAACATAATATTACTCACACATCAACCCATCATGAACAATATCTTTAAATCTATGTGTCACAGGATGTGGGTGTCATTTGGCTCTTTGTGCACCCGATTCGACTGGCCATTAACGAGGCGTAATCAGTCACTATAAGCGCCATAGATGTGGGTCATTAGGTGCCTACTAAGTTGTAAAAGTGAAAGTTAAGCTTAAAAGTAACACGTTCTAACATGTAAAACTGAAAGCCTCTTTAGGTTTAGGCAACAAAACTACAACTTCTTTAGATTTAGGCAAAAAAAAACACTGTCATGTTTTTTTATACCTTTCGGTGATCTACCATGTGAATAGATGATAAAACCTACTAGTAGGTGTAGTAGGACCCTATTGAACCACATAATGCCTATTTAATAGACTGACAACAGTCTTATCGGCTGCTTTAATCGTCATTTTCAACATACCTATCTTAATAGAGACCATGGACTACTTGTAATACTAAACAACACAACATGTGTTAACACGTCATACACCCTGCCACTGGAAGTGTTCATTTCACAAGCGTCTGTATCTTGTACTGAAGAGTCAAACATGTTGATAACAGAAAAACAAATGCTGACAGAAATTGCAAATCTTTTCTTAGAGTGCACTGATTTAATTCACATGTTGGGGGTTTTCCCAGAGTTGACACTGCCTTTTGTTGCAGCTGTCCAATCGAACTTTTGTTTCTCTTTGTTTATTGAGACAATTGATGGCTTGTAGTTGGCGCTGACAGTCAGCCATGTGACTCAGAGCTGATTGACTGAGAAGACCTATTTTACAGTGGAAGCGAATGACTAGTCAGAAAATCCCAGAACTAAACCTGCTTTTGTTTTTGTTTTTATGGAGCAGGAGAATCAGGTAGATGGTGAGCATGATTTCCTGTAAATTCTCTCTGATGCGGGATCAGTCCTTTTGTTGCTCAACTGATGGCTTGATACTTGATAGCTGTGGATATATTACACTTTTTCCTCATTTAAATTTTTGAGTGCATGTTTTCTGTAGTTGATGGGAGTCCTGAGTGATTTTAATGCTTTGACTGGCTATATATAGGCCTGGGCTTGGCAGTGTGATTGGACCACAGAGGGTTGGGATAATGAGTGCCTTTAGCTTTCTGACTATAGTAAAGTATCTTTTTTTGTACCAGAGCTGTGGAGATGTGGTCTTGGGCGCACTGATACCCCCTTCCACTTTCTTTGTCTTAAAGGCCTTTCAGTCTCATGACTTGACAACAATACAAGCTTTTATGGCCCACTCAGCGGAGTTGACTTAGACAAACATTTTGTTTGTGTGTGTGACACAGAGAGAAAGTGAATTAGGAGTGGGGATGAGCTGCAAGACAGCCACACACAGACTCCAATAAAGAACCACAATTGTTTTCTCCTGGAATTCGTCCAATACTGAAACCAAGATTAACTTGAATCACTTACTATAAAAACTGTCAGTATGACTCAAGACTGATGGTGCCTTCAAACTGAACTCATGAATTTGTATTTTCAACAAGGGATGTCAACCATTCATATGCTTGGCATAGTGGTTTAAAGGAATAGTTCACCCAACAATATAAATTATAGTACTAACCTCTAGGCTCTCTGGTTCCAGAAAAAGTATTCTATCAAATGCCGTTAAGGAGAGCGGAGTGCCCGAAAAATAAAAGCATATCAGTGCAAACAGACTTTGATAGAGGCCAAACGAAAGACGGCAAAAAAAGGTTATAAAACGTCAAAAGTCCTGTACAGCATTATCCAAGTGGCTGGTATCCATTCGTGGGCTCATGCAAATTCAACAACAGTTTTCGCTAAACTATTGCTAAACTAAGCATTTTCAGATTATCCGAAAAATGCATGCATGCGCACAATAAATTCCTCCACAGGAAATGCTTTGTTTAGCAATACTTTAGCTGCGTTGAAGTCTGTTTGCACTGATCTGCTTTCATTTTGAGGTGCTCCGCTCTCCTTAAAGGTAGAGTGAATAGGATTTGGCAGCATCTAGTGGTGTGGTTGCAAATTGCAACCAACTGATTACCCGTCCGCTCACTCCTCCCTTTCTAAAACTGTGGTAACGTCAGCCGCCAAGTGCATACTTTGGAAGCAACGTAAGTCCATGGTTTTGCATTCTGCAGCGTACTTTACCACAGTTTCACAAGTGTGTCGGAGAACTACGGTGGCCTTTAGGTAACTTAAAAATGCGAAAGGCTCTCTAGAGCCAGTGTTTGGTATGTCCGTTCTGGGCTACTGTAGAAACATGGCGGAGCAACATGGCGAACTCCGTGAAGAGGACCTGCTCCCTATGTAGATATGAAGGGCTCATTCTAAGCTAACGAAAACACAACGATTCTTAGTTTCAGGTGATTATACACTAATGAAAACATAGTTATAAATATTATATTCCATTTCTGCTAATAGATCCCCCAAAATGTTACACACTGTTCCTTTAACGCCATATGATAGAAAACTTCTTCTGGGACCATAGAGAGCATAGAACTATTATTTTTGGATGAACTTGGCTATCCCTTTTAGTCCTAAGTGAAACTGACAAAAACAAAATTGGCATTTCCCGTAACATTTTCAAAAATTGTTAATGATTTTTTTCCTTTGTTTATTTCTACATTGAGTTTAAAAATTACCAACAAAGGCCAACCAAAAATGAACTTCCATTTTTTGGATTTGGGTAAAATTACATTCCAACAATCCCAGTCAAACTTGATATGTGAGATAGCATTATGTTAGACAAACGCATTGGTGAGGCCTCACTCTCAAAGCCCTCATTTTGTTTCATTACAAGTGAAACAAATTGTTTCAAAATATCAACATTAGGCATAAATCTAAGGCTGACTTTTAAAATCAGTCAGCTGGAGACAGAGTTTCAGCCAACTCGCAGTTTCCGTTAGCTTAATTTACTAGCTAGCTACAGCTGATAAAATAGGCTAGCGACAGTTTCAGCCGACAAAATTGAATGTTGCTGGCTAAAAATGAGACGCCTGCTTTTGTCTACCTGGGTGTTAAATCATGAACCCACTGTTTTAAAGGATTATTAAGAATTTTTAGTGGTCTGCCCCCGTTTTCACTGTAATTGCTTATGTGCTGCACGAGAATGGAAAGCTTGACAGTATAACAACAAAGGTGCGGGGCTTTGAGAAGGCTTAATTGGCCACAACCCATGATGCCACATGCTTGAATATATCTATAGAGAGCAGAGCAAAAGCTGTTTTTACTCTTATTTTAATCTTAATTTAGTTTTTGCAAAAATCCGGCAGGTTTAGATTCAACCCACCAGTGGTATAGAGCTCCACAGTGAAAGTAGATGAGAGACTTAAAGCTGAGGACAAGTGTGTGTTCTCACTTCATCACTCGGCATCTTTCCCAATATTTCCCCGGTCCAACAGTCCTTATGCAACCCCAGTAGGTTGAGTTTGTTCAGCAGGAATGGTGATGCATCTGTAAATGAATGTAGACTGTGCAGAGTGACTGATGAGAGTGTTTGGTCAGTCTGTTTCTGTCTGGAGTCCATGTAAGGCGTGTTGCTAAGACACACAGGCACAGCCCCATTTCAGACAGGAGGGGATGGAGGAGAGAATGTGGCCGAGTGAGGAGAGCTGGAAGACAAGAGAAAAGAATGGTTAATACATTGTAAACAAACCTCAGTGGAGCTATTTGGACAATAATGGTATTTTAAACTATGTATTTTTTTTTTAAATCTGAGCCTAACTACGAACTTTAGGTTGGCGTGAGGCTGTTCAGAGTTCAGGTCCACATAACAAATAAACTCTGGAAAACACTTCCCAGCAAGTCATATTTTTCAAGCACCAAAGTATTTCAGTCAAATATAAACTAAGGGCGTTGTAATATTAAATAGAGATACACATCTGATTACCAAGGCAACTGTTATTGTTGGTACTGATACACTGTGATTCAAACAAGCATGGATGTGCTGCATCTTACTGTATGATAAAGGTCATTAGTTCACTGACACATTATGATGCTTAAATCATGTTTGGATGCTAAATAGAATGCTGGGAATTTCAGGGCACATTGAATATTATACTATTATATACTGTATATTATTACTATTAGACATTGAGAGTATACAACACAGTCTCACGGCAGTTCGTGAAATAGTCACGAAAATTAATCTATTTGATTCGTGTACATAGATACGAATTTTCCTTGTTTTACGTGACGCTCAGCACGACTTTCAACAACGTATTTTTCAAGCGTTTTCTAACAAATGTCCAGCAACACATGACGCACGTGTCAAGTTCCGCTCTAGTCTTTTCAAAATAAAACTACTTAGTCAGGTTTAGGAATAGATCGACTTGGTTAAGCTTAGGCAAAAAAACGACTTAGTTAGCTTTAGTAAAAGATCGTGGTTTGGGTTAAAATAACACCAGAAGTGGCGTAACTTAAGTACGGAAGTTACGTGACAAATAAATCAACGTTGACTTCTGGTTTCACACGGGACACCGGTCTACTGGGCAAAAGTCCCAAAACCCATCCACCCCGACCTCCTCCCTATGTGGCATTCGCCGCTCTTTATACTTCCTGGTTCACAAACACGTGGATTACATAAGAATTGATTTCGTGCTGACCGTCACAGAAAAAAAGGGGAAATTCATGTCTATGGTGGCCTACACGAATCAGTACATTAAATTTTGTTACCATTTCACAAACTGCTGTGCGACATGGCTGGAATATACATAAAATTAGCTCTAACAGTAGTGAGAAATGAAACAAATAACGTATTTTTAGAAAATACGTCAGCATACAAAAATAACATGAGCATATAGGCTACTGTATGGAATTCCTGCTGTTTGGCAGCTGCACAAGTAAAAAACACAGAACCTCCCTCATTCTGGGTATTGTATGAATGCGTGCACATGTCACCGATGACGTTGCCAGGAAACTGGTCTATTGGTGGATTGTTGATGGGAACTTTCAACATTACAGATAAGAAAATAACAATTAATTTTTAAAACTTTGTGGTTTTCATTTAAAGTGTGTATTATCCCAAAATATGAATGAACACATCTTCTATTTTAATGTTTGTGTAATGATTTAAGCAGTATCATAATATAATATAACTATATTTTTTTTGCATTATAAGCCATGGGAAAGTCAAAGTAACAGTGACATCCTTTAGAGCTCAGGATTGAAATTTAATGACTGATTTCCTTCGCACTCACCGTCTCCTGCTGACTATGCAGGCGTTGAATGGTTGAATGGGTCAAGAGGAAATGCCGCGGTTCTAAAGGCCATGTTCCCAGTTAGGTATGTGCGGTTGGACTAGAGATAGAGGAACAGACAAAAGAAAGAGAGAGAAGGGTTGGTGAGATAATGTGACTGGAGGTAAAAAGGATGAAGAAACAAAGAGGGGAGGAGGGAACAAAGACGTGCTGGTGTGGAGCTGTGTTATCTGGCCACATTCTTTATATATTTCTCATATCCTTTTATGGCCCTTTGGCTCAAGTAATGGAGATGGGTTAGACAATAACAAAACTCTTGTGAAAGCTTTTTAACATCTGGGGAGAGAGTAATAGGAGAGTGAAAGATGTTTATCCTGTGTGGATGGATGCTGCCCTTTTTACGTGCTGTTCCCCATCAATGTTTTATTAGATAACACGCAGAGAGGCATGTGACAAGATGGCAGAAGGAAACAGCCAGACTGGACCTTGTACATCATCGCAGAATGAACCAGATCCAGGCCACTTTACCGTGTAAATTGATGACCGAAGTCTGATATGTCTGGTTTGATAATGTGGAAAATATTTGCTTTCTTGCCAAGAGCTAAATGAGATTATTGATGCCAAATGTCATGTCTCTGCACTGATAATCTATAAACAGATTCTGCATTCACATGTAGAATCTGCAGGCTTCAAAAGCGGTTTCCGTTTGTAGTCCAAGTAGTATTGGCCAATCATGTTCGAGCAGGCTTTGGTTGAATCCAGTTAAGGGGGGACCACAAAGCAATTACGCCTAGGGCACCCAAATGGCTAGCACCGGCCCTGGGTAGCCCACTGCTCTAGCTTTATAATTAGCGTATATGAGAGTGGTATTAATCATCACGACTAACTCTCTGCAAGAAAGCAAATAAGCTCATTCCCCAAAATGTCGAACTATTCCCTTGAGTAAAAATCTCACAGCTTTGAATTAAACAAAGATGCCATATTAGCATTAGTTATCCTACCTGATCAGCTCAGGATGAAAGTTCTCATTCAACATTTTTACTTATGATAAAAATTAGATGTATTTTACTATAGAAAATAGGCAGCATTCCCCTGTAAGACTGTTATTCATTTCCCTCTGTTAGGTCGATTTGCTGTCTTCTGGAAGTCAGTGTTCTTAGTTTTCTATTAGAGATAAAGACTGACTTTTTAAAAGTTGATCAGCTTGGTTGGTGACTCACCTTAGTTGGTGAGTCCTTAGCTTTATGTAAAACAAATGCACAAGTGCCCTCAGTCCTGAAACACATCTATCCAGTTACAGTTACTTGTTTTGCTGAAATTCATTCCAGCTGTTCTCAAGAAAGCTTTGGTCCATCTCTTCATTTAAAGCAAAGGGACTGGCTAATGAAGGAGTTGTAGTCATAGTATGATTGTTAGCATGTGCACAGTAAAGAAAAGTGAAGGATGTGATCGGAGCTGAGATTCAGCCGAGTTTGAATCTAACATGTCAGAATATCTTTGTTATTCCAGCATGTCAACACAATCTCTGGTTGTTATGCCACCACGTACGTCCAGTCCATTCTCATGAACGTGATATCTCAGGCTGGAGGGAATTTCTTCAAATTTGGCACAAACATCCGCTTTGACTCAAGGATGAACTGATTAGATTTTGGTGGTCAAAGGTCAAGGTCACTGTGACCTCACAAAACACGTTTTTGGCCGTAACTCAAGTATTCATATGCTAATTATGACAATTTCACACAAATCTGAATACACAAATATAATAATTCTAGTTTTAAACATATGATAATGGCGAGCTGAAAATGCTAAAATGCACACCTCCTTGAATTGCATATGGTACATACTTTATCTTGCATACACTACACACTTTGAAGTTGACATGCATGCTGCTTATGTCTGTATATACAACATGTCTGTCTATAGCTACTGTATATCTGTACTCAGTGGCTCATCTCAGTCAGCCAAGTTTGTCATTTCAGCTGACTGGAAACATCCTTTTCCTCCCTCGCAACTCCTTCCTGGATTCTTTCTTTGCATTTCTCTCTTTTTCTCTGTGGAAATTGAAGGCTTGCGGCTCGTCATAGACCCACTAACATCACATTACCGTGGCCAATTCATCTGCACCGCCTCGGCTCAGCCTCTCATCTCCTCTCGCTCTGCTGGGACTCGAGTTTAGGGCTCGTTTTGTGTCTCAAATATATTCTTGAGTTCTCTGGCCAAGCACCTAAAAATAGGTCTTTGACTGGTCTTTTTAGGTTTCCCACATGGATTCCGCGCAGTGATATATGTCGATGGTGATCCTTTGCTACTGAAATAACAGACTGAATGTTGTAGCCAGAGTTTAAACAGTCCACATTAGTCCACCCTACACACGGAAACAGCTAAGAACCATCACAGTGATCATCTTTTTACAGCCGTGGCCGGAGGCATTATGTTTTCGGGTTGTCCATTTTTCAGAGGTCAAGGTCCAAGCCCACAGCCCGTGTCCATGACATGATGCCATTGGGCCCAAAAAGACTTTTTCCCATAGACTTACATTGGGAAAGAGACGTCTGTAACTCAGCAGATAATTTTTTTTGGGGGGTATATTAACTTCCCAGTACAAACACTTGAATAGCCCTTATTTAAATCATTAGGTCCTAAAAGTTGTAAAATGCACTAATAGCCGAATCCAGAGTTATTTCCCTTCCTCCGTTCATGTGAATGAGACCCAGACTGGAGCGAGGGCTGGGAGGCGGAATTAAAGGAAACGCTACTGCGCCTGCTCTATGGGCCCAATGGATGCGGAAGATCTCCGGGTGATCCGGGTACTTTATCACTCAGCAGTTGAGCCAGTTTGGCTTCATGCGCCACTGAGCAGCTCTCATAGGAATGAACGGGAGCTCGCCTCCAACGGTGTGTCCAGTTCTCTTTATACATCCAAGTCAACGTTCCTGTGTCCTCACAAAACATGTTCTTGGCCATAACTCAAGAATTCATATGCCAATTATGACAATTTCACACAAATGTCTTAATAGGATAAAATGATTAAGAGATGACTTTTGACATGATTGTACACTGCAGCTTGACTCGTTAGTGGAGGCATACAATCGCGAGGCGGTAATTCTAGTTCTTTTTTCTATGCGTGTGTTGTTCTCAAGGAATACCGGATCAAAATTTAAAAAGCAAAAGTTCTTCTAGATAATACCGCAAAGCATTTAAAACCCACACTGATGGTACGATAGAGAACAGAATTCCATTCACTAACAGTGTTAGCTCATTCTGCTTTAACTGCTCTCACATGACTGAAGTTTAGCTCTGCTCTTGCTGTGTACATCCACACAGCTGAGGGGTTTGTTCTGTTAGAGCCTAATGGAAAATCGTTACTGTAACTTAATCATGTTATCTAAGGGAGAAAGCATAACTAGTCACAGTTATAACCACTGAAACGCTGCAGTGATGGACGTCATGTTTCAGTGCTTAAAGCTGGGGTAGGCAGGTTGGAGCAAATATGATTTAATAAAAGTTATTTTTATAAAACAGTCACTATATCCTGACAGTAGTGCATGAGACAGGTAATCTGAAAAAAAATCATGTGCCTCTGTGTCCTCCGGTGCTCCTAACGGCATCTGCAAGATTTCATAGACCAGAGGAAAACAACCAATCAGAGCCGAGCTGGAGCCTTGCTGTCTCTGAGCAGCTGTCAATCACTCGCAAACTTCGACCAAACGGTCAAACTAGGCAGTGCTGATCAAATAAGAAAAACATTTTACGTGAGAAATAGGCATTACAGTAACAGAATATTGATTCATATTTGATCAGCGCTGCCTAGTTTGACCGTTTGATCGGAGGTTGCGAGTGATTGACAGCTGCCTTCGTTGAATTAACAGCCAATAGGAACGCTCTCTCTCCTGTGATTAGCCTGTGATTTTTTAAAGCCTGAAAACAGAGCCATGAAGAGGTTTAAGAAGTCTAGTTTTCTTTCGCCACAGCGAAAAGCCAGAAAAATATTTCTGGGGGAGGAGCCCCAGACCCCCCCACTTTGGATTTGAAATCCTCCCTTTTTTTAAGGTCTCAAGGCTCGCAAGTATGGTTAAAGGTGTTTTACTCAACAGTGTCAAAATATCTCAGTTAAATTCTGCCATACGCAGTACTTCTCTTAACTCTGCCTCTGCTGCTGATGCATTGTCTCTTACTCTGTGGTCCCATACTGCTGTAGTAATGTAATCAGGTTCATATTAGCCCAGTTTAGTGGCGGTGGTACAGAAGGATTAGGACCGGAGTGGAGTGGATGTGTGTTGTAAAAGCTCAAAATCCGATATAGGACCTACTATAGAAGCCTCTATGTTACTAGATTACATT
>CAKALU010034518.1:0-12866 GCA_916700995.1 Hozukius guyotensis | reverse complement strand
CTCCACCTCTAGACGTGAACGCGCGCTCACTACACACTGCAGAGAGTTAGTTTAGCTCTGAGAATATCTAGTGAATGTAGAGTGGACGTTTGTGCAGAAATAAATGCTGCAGCTCCTCCAGACCAACAGAGGTTTTCCGTGTCTTGTGAAGTGATGGAGCTGTACAGAGAGTTACGTTGTCTTCTCGTTACCGACCGGGTGCCGGTGTCTCCTCTGCTCTCTCCGGCTGCGGGCGGAGAGAGCAGGGAGACACGCTGCAGAGCCCCGCTGCCTCAGCCTGCACTTAGGCAGGAAAAGCCAACACTAGGATCAGATCTAAATCATGTTCATGGAGAGACCTTCGTCTGGTCAGCTAACATTACTGCCAAGCAGCTGAAATATAGAGTGATATTGTGGTTTTAGCTGACGTGTGTCGCCTCACTGTTTTGAGCGATGCTCGTTCAGGTATATTTAGAGCGAGCAAGCGCGAGCCCGACGCTGACTTTCGTTGATTTCATGGCCACAGGTGTCGCTGTTAAGAAGCATTTCTGAAAGTTACAAATAGTCCCTTTAAATGGTACCCTGTTGAGTTTACTTGTAAACAAATAAAAATGGACTTTGGGCTTTGTAACTTTGCCGACCTTTTACATGCACAAAAAACTATATAACACACTAAAGGAAAGGGGGAAAAAGCACAAAAGAATAATAGGCCCTCTTTAAGTGTTTCACCTAAATGCAAATTTACAGTATATTAAACTCAAAAGGCTACAAAATGCATGGGTAATGCTCTGTTTTTCACAAACCTTTGAGCCACTTGTCTGCAGAGCTGGTCATGGCATCACGTTGTTTCCTGTAAAACTCAATTACCCTGCGAGAGAAAAGAAAACTGTCATGCATCGCTGCAAGAATGTCTGACTCACTTAAATGGTACTGTAGATCTAATTGTTTTCTTAACCAGTCAAACCAGACAGGCAGATCAGAAATGGCTGTGCAGGTGTATTGTGGGATGTGATGTACCCGTCTATGTGTTGGAGGAAACCCTCTTGGCCCCAGCTGTGCAACAACTGAGACACCATGAGCTGAAAGGAAGCAGGTTATATAATGTGATGACTGGCACAGATTAAAAAAAAAGACCAAATAATTTCACTGTAAAACGACCCTGCAGCAGATAATCCACCTTCAGATCTGTATTTATATCAGTACAACAGTGCAGTTGGAGCCTGACACAATAGAGCCTTTAAATGGTTGTTTTGTCCTGTTCATGTTCCCAGTTTTAAATCTTTACTGCCAACGTTTTAGTCCAGATTAGATGGAAAAACAGCGGCGAGGACTGAATCAGATCCTAATTAATCTCCCTCTTCTTCCCGTCTATTAAAACCTCCTCTGCAGCTGCTGCTGCTCCAGACGCACCACAACGTCTTGTTTGGCTTCAGCTGCAGCGTGACAGCGCAACCCTTCTCGCTGGTGAGTTTGTGCAAACGTGGCGTGCCTGAGGGGTGGGAAGTCTGTGGTGTCACTCCGTGTGTGGAAAGAATGCTTAACTGAACCACCCTGTTGTGTGCTTACTGCTGCATGGTGAAGTACTTAAATATTGTGTTTTTTGATGACAAGCTGATGGAGGTTTTCACACAGAAAGCATCAAAGATTGTATCTTAAAAGGTCATTTCTGTGATCGAGAGCAGATGACAAAGTTACTCCACACAGCCAAAAGCAGGAGTCCGCTTTCAGCTAAACCAGTAATGAAAAATGTTGATAGAGCAGGGCATGGCGGTATAACATTAAAGTTTCTCTCACCTGTGTGAACGTACTTGTGTGCATCGTGGAGGCCTGGATGTGCAGCACCACCCTGTCGACCAGCGGTTTGGGACCGGTTACAAAACCTATCCTCAGCCTGAAACACACAAACAGGCAAGTAGTCAAAGACATAAACATGCTGATGCAGTTCTGCATGATGTGTCCTTGAATATACAATCATTTTTGCCTTGTCTTTCTTAGAAAAGCATTATTCATTTTAAAATGAAATAAACAGAGGAAAGTAAGGATTCAATGAACAAATGCAGATTCTAATTCTGATTTGGCTATCCTGACTGACATTTAAGGAACAGTGTGTAACATTTCGGGGGATCTATTAGCAGAAATATATATTATTCATAACTATGTTTTCATTGGTGTATAATGACCTGAAACTAAGTCCAGTTCACAGAGTCCGCCATATTGCTAAGCCATGTTTCTACAGTAGCACAGAACGGACAAAACAAACACTGGCTCTAGAGAGAGCCTTTCACGTTTATACGTTACCTGAAGGCCACCGTAAGAGAGAGATTCTTATTTTCACGTGATTATACACTAAAGAAAACATACTTATTAATATTATATTCCATTTCTGCAAATAGATCCACCTAATTGTTACAGACTGGTCCTTTAAAAAAATGTGGCAGGTCACCATTGACAGTCAGCACACATTGTCCTAATCTGTGCAGGTATAAATATCTTAGCCTCAAAGCTGTTATGATTACGTCAAACATCAAGAAAACACACCCTGTTTACATAAGGTCCTGACTTGTTGAGGGAAAAGAAATCTCTTAAATGGAAGCAGCAGAGTTACCCATGCACTTGGTTTAAACACACACACAGATTCGGACGCTCACCCTGAAGACAGGATCTTGGAGAAGGAGTCTGTCCTGATGATCCTCCCGTCAACATCCATGGAGAGAAACGTGGGAGCCCACGGCTGCCAAATAAATGAGACATAACACGAATCCGTTTATCCAAAGTCAAAGATCAGACCATAAAGTAACAACAAATGAACCATTTTACCTTTTTAAATGACAGAAAAGTAACTTTGTTTGACAAACCGACGAGGTGAGAGAACTGTTTTGTACCTTGTCAAACTGCAGGAAGTAGTACGGGTCGTCCTCGATGATGAGCATGTCGTATTGGCTGGCCAACTATTAAAAACACAGCAGGACGTTAATAGAAAACAACGGAGTGAATCTGCAGGGAAATCAGCTTCATAACAAGCTCTAATTAGCAGCTTCACTGACTGCTTTGCATAAATCAGACTGAGAGGCGAGTGATTCATAAATCATCTACAGTCATTGTGTGCACGCAATCATATATAAGACTGTTTGTTTTGTGGTTTTGCAGGGGACGACAAACCTCGTACACTTCCTGCTTCCTCTGAGCTGTCATGGAGGCACCGGTGGGGTTTCCTCCGTTGGGGATGGTGTAGAGGACCTTGGGGGCGGTGCTGCCGGGCTTGTGGACATCCGAGGGGTCCCACCGGGACAAAACCTCCTTCAGGGCTGCAGGTATCATGCCGTACTGATCGCTGGGGATGTTGATTATGTTGCAACCGAAGGGCTGAAGCTACAGAGGAATAACGAAGGTTAGAGGGTCACAGAAGCTTGAGTTACTGTACAGTATGTGTGTAAAGAAAATGCTCTTACCGCTGCCAGTGTGCCTGAATACGTGGGTGCATCCAGCAGAACGTTGTCTCCGGGGTTGACCAGCATCTCAAACACCTAAAACACAAAAATTCTGAACACTTCAAAACAATATTTATAAGCACTTCTCAGAAAATTAGTAAAAGTCATGAAGTATTTAGCTGATAAAACATTGTTAAGTGTGTTTTTTTGGGGTTCTCCTGGTCCGAAAACAGAACATTAATGACACAAATGTCTTTATGTGATCCTTTGCTGACCCTCTAACAGCTGGCTACACATATAGCGTTGCAGCTGGTGGTGTCAGTACCTTACAGAGCCCCTCCTGGCTCCCCGTGGTCACACACATGTCCGTGTGGGTCGGCGGGTTGTGCAGGTCCTTCTGCAGTTTCTTCATCCACGTCAGCAGCTCCGGTATTCTACGTAAGAATGGAAATTAGACTTACTGCACTGTAATAATCTATGGTATTTTTTTATATATTTATGTTGCTGGGTAGGGTCTTCTGAGAAAAATGTCTTGTTTAGAATACAACAACAAGTAATTTAGACAGACAAATGACGGCTTTCACCTACAAAAATGTAAAATATCAACAATATATTCACATATCTTGAGGTCAGAGATCAAGGGACCCCTTTGAAAATGGCCATGCCAGTTTTTCCTCGACAAAAATGTAGCATAACTTCGTGGCATTATTTAGTCTCCTACACAAGCCAGTATCACATATTTGGTACCAATGGATTCCTTAGGTTTTTTTTGTTTCATATGATATCAGTGTCGTCACTCCAGCATTAAAATTGAGCTACAAGCTCCGAAAGATCGATTGTGTTAATGCGTTAAATAAATGAATGGCCTTAAAACTGACATGTGTTAACGCATTATTATCAAGTCAACTTTGACAGCCCTAAATTTAAAGTAATGTCTCGGTTTCCTGTCTTGATCTCTCACCCATTAGAGCCAGAGTACTGCAGAGCCCTCTTCATCGTCGTCTCATCGAAGGTGATCGTCTGTCCGTTCTTCACCTTGATGGATGCCGACTGGAAGGGGAAGGTGTTGGGGTTGGGCGCTCCGCCAGCCAAAGAGATCAGGGACGGAGGTGACCGCTGCTGCAGCTCGGCTTCATACGGGTGGAGAAATAGATGAGATGGATAGAAAGGTCAATAGAAGTGACGATGATGGGGACAGTGATTGAATATAACAAGTTGGCTACATATAAGTGTCTTAAAAATCTTTTAACCCTTTTCTATAAAATTTGGCCCAGTTTTTGTCTCAAAATCTGGTTTTATGACATTCATCATTTCAGCTGATATTGTGGTTACAACAAGTAGGGCTGGGCAATATGGAGAAAATCAAATATCACAATATTTTCGACCAAATACCTCGATATCAATATTGCGACGATTTTGTAGGGTTGACTATTGGTGCTTTCACAAAATATTTACACAATGATATGTTTGATAATCATCAGTAATGTGCATTTAATGACTCAGTGGGTAAAGGCAAATAATAAAACAGCTATAACAGTGTGGTAAGTTAAGAAAGATACATCACTTTACTGTAATACAGCCTTTAAAACCAGGAAAAGACAACACTTACGCCATATTATGATATCCAAAATCGCAAAGTTATGACTTTATTCTCGTAATATTACGATTTTTTTTCTCGTAAAGTTATGACTTTATTCTTGTAATATTACGACTTTTTTATTGTAATATTCTGACTTTATTCTGGAAATCTCCAATTTTTTTCCCCTCAATGTTCCCTAATACTCCATAGTACATTTGCACTTGGGCCCTCACTGCATTAGACTTATGTACTATATACTTAGACTATAAACTGTGTTACCTTCATCACAATGATCACATGTTTTGCAGCTACAGACAGATTTTCTTTTTTTTTTTTGCCTAAAATGGCTCTTTTGATAGTAAAGGTTGCTGACCCCTGTCCTAGATGGTCTTCAAATTGCACATTTTATTCATCAACAGTGCAAAACTCAAAGACATTCAGTTTAGATAGATAGATAGATAGATAGTAACTTTATTGATCCCGAGGGAAATTCAAGTTTCCAGCATCAGTTACATAGCGCAAAACATGTTAGTAAAAAGGCAGTAAAAAAGTTAGTTGTGCAAAGTACAAAGTACAAAAAAATATACCAGATATAAAAATACAAGGAGATGAAGAAAACTGTTAAAACTGAATATAGTGCAGAGTAACAGCTGTGATACACGACTATTAAAAAAGTGAATATAGTGCAGAAGAGACTGATAAAAATGAGTATAGTGCATTATTATCTGTCCTGCAGACCGTCCTGCTTTGTCCCCCACCTCCCTAGAGAGGTGTTACTATCATATAAGGGAAAGAAAAACAGACATTCATCTCAACTGAGAGGCTGAAACTATAGGGGATATTTAGTACTGGAATGTGGAAAAGTTGCACTAAGGCGTGGAGGAATGGGGCCCAGCAGGTCCATGCAAAACTAAAAAGTTGTCACTTTTCTGTGTATTTTTTATTTTTTTATATAAGTAAAAACAGGTGTATATGATATATATAAATACTCACTCAGCATCCTGATAGGGGAGGGCTTTCTAGCTGCACTGACAGCTGTCAGAAACCGTGTGTAGTTCATGATTCCTGCAAAAATTATGAAAATCAGAAATATTTACCATCACATACTGAAGAATACTTAATTTATTCAGCTTCCACCTGCTGCTGAATGCATGAAAACAAGTGAGCAAGGCACCTGATCTCTGTGTTGTAACGCTGTAACTTCCCCATGTGACCAAAAACAACTTGATATAAAATAATTCCCACTTTCTTGTAGGCACATTGAATGGCTCTGTTACCAAACGACCATCAGCAGCACTGTAACGTTAGATATAAATATATAAAATCAACACTAAACTGTGTTAAAGTGAGCTAATAAAGACACGAGTAGCGCTACAGGCTCTTTGGGACACTACAATGAGTAGGTGGAAAACATAAAGTATATATAATACATTTAATTCAACGTTATACGCGTTTAACTCGACCACGTCGCTGAGTAAACTGACCTTGCGTTTCTCCGCTTGACCGCCGCGGGGGCTTCTGGTTAACGTATTTCTAAAATACAACCGAGCTCTACAGTGGTCATCTGCGTTGTTCGTTACGTGAACTACATTACCCAGTATGTAACACAAAAACACCGATTAAAATACTTCACTTCAATTTTTTTTGTTTAAGTCACATAACTAGTTCAATTCATTCACAATAATAAAAAAAAAAACGTCTGTAATTTTTTTTTCCGCTGTGGCAGCTGAGGTGTGAGTCCTTCGTCGGTTATTTTTTTGTATTGTTCTTCTCCAGGGGGCAGTCAACCGTTTCCAAGGGGATAAAATTAAGCGGAAATGACGTGAGAGGAAACTTCCGGTGTTAGCTTAGCCTACTGAAAACTACATTACCCAATATGTACAACAAAACACACCGTTATAGCTAGCTACTTCACTTCAATTTTGTTTGAGCCAGTGTCACATAATTAGTTTAATTTATTCACAATAAAAAAAAAACGCCTGTAATTTTTTTAATGTCAACCGTTTCCAAGGGGATAAAATTAACCGGAAATGACGTCGAGGGTGAACTTCCGTGTTGTTAGCTTTAACCTAGCAACCACATCCCTGCTAGCAACGCATGACAAACGGTGTTATCTTAACTTTAAATCAGTTAAAGTCAAAATTACCTCAAGTTTTGCAGTTTGTACTCAGTCCCTTTCTTTTAAACTAGTAACTCTAATGTTTTTTATGCGATGGGAGTTTTATTCAGGCGTTGAATTGATGCTAGGAGGCTAAAACATGTGAGTGATATCACGGCTAACGTTAAATAACAATCAAAGTTAAAGCTAACTTCGTTCAAAATGACCTTTTTATAACATACTTAATAAATAGAAAAGAAATATGCGGTCATGGCTTAGCTAACACACTAAATAGAGAACATTTACATGCTCTTAAATCAACATAACTGTTACCTTATTCATTAGTGTAGCATTAAATATCAGGTGTGTTTGTTTTCCTCTGCAGAGATCAGCCCAGGTTATAATACCTGTGAGATGTCTGCTGCCATGTAGAGCTGCACACTGTGCTGTCCTGTCCTTTGGTGTTTAACATCCCTGTCGTCGTTTCAATGGGGAAAAGGAAAGACATGATTCACCCCAGGTTTCTCGGTGAGTATATGATATTATTGGCATTTAATTCAATATTTGATAATCATAATCAACCCTCATGAAAGTTATGTTGAAACTGGTTTAGAGGTGTTGATTCAACGTGCTGTTTAATTGTATTGCATTTATACAAAGAGGTGTTTCTGATATTTTGTCCACCCCATATTTATCAGACACAACAAACACCTCCCTGTATAATGCAATACAGTTCAACACCACAAACTACACACCATACAGTTGACTGCATGGTGCAACTTACTTACTTTCTTACTTAGTCCTTGTTGCGCCTGGTGGCACATAGGGCAAGGACTAAGGATCTCCACTCATCTCTGTTGTTTGCTTTCTTCTCAATGCTGTTCCAGCTGTATCCTCTCGTCTTCATCTCTCCTTCGATGGTTCGCCTCCAGGTTGTTTTGGGCCTCCCTCTTTTGCGTTTTCCCTCTGGTGTCCACCGCAATGCCACTTTTTTCATGTCATCAGATGGTTTCCTTAATACATGTCCAAACTATCTCCATCCTTATCAATATTGTTTCCATGTCCAAGCACACTGTCGTTTTGTGTAGTTCATGGTTTGTAATCTTCCTAGGCCAGAATATCCTCATGATCTTTCTGAGGCAGGTATTGTGAAAGCTGGAAAGCTTGCCTATGTCTCTTTGGGCTGCAACTAACGATTATTTTCATTGTTGATTAATCTGTTGATTATTTTCTCGATTAATCGATTAGTTGTTTGGTCTATAAATGTCAGAAATTAGTGAAAAATGTCGATCAGTGTTTCCCAAAGCCCAAGATGACGTCCTCAAATGTCTTCTTTTGTCCACAACTCAAAGATATTCCGTTTACTGTCATAGAGGAGTAAAGAAACCAGAAAATATTCACATTTAAGAAGCAGGAATCAGAGAATATAGACTTTTTTTCTTAAAAAAATTACTCAAACCGGTTAATCGATAATCAGAATATTTAGCAATTCATTTAATAGTTGACAACTATTCGATTAATCAAGTCATCATTGCAGCTCTAAGTTGAATCAACACCCCACTAAATGAAACAAAAACTTAACATTATAACCTTCATGAAGGTAGGATTTATGACTGGTCTGTTTGACTACATTAGTTTAAACTAGGTGCTCCTAATAAACTGGCAACTGAGTATTAGGGCTAGTACGGTATACCAGTATCACGGTATACCGCGCTATTAAAATAGACGGTTATCATACAGTGTACAGTACATTTGCTTATCTACGGTATTTAAAAAAAACTGACATACGTAATCCATGACCAAAAAAATCACTTTGGTACCACCTGAGATGGCAAGGTCTAGTGATGATTTTTGAAATCCTCCATGTGTGTGGGACATATTCTGATATAATAACCTTTACCTAAACCCTTTGAAAAGAGCAGTGTGTAATATTTCGGGGGATCTATTAGCAGAAATGGAAAATAATATTCATAACTATGTTTTCATTTTCATATCTACATAGGGAGCGGCTCCTCTTCACGGAGTCCACCATGTTGCTCCGCCACAAATCAAACACTGGCTCTAGAGAGAGCCTTTCACGTTTTTACCTGAAGGCCACCGTAGTTCTCCGACACGCTTGTGAAACTGCGGCAATGTGAGCCGCAGAGTGCAAAACCGTGGTAACGCCAGCCGCTGTCTGACTTCCGTTGCTCCTAAAGTAGTCTTATTATGGTAATGATGGCCTCTGAGCGAGGCGAATGGCGTTACCACGGTTTTGCACTCGGCGGCGCAGGTTACCGCAGTCTTGGAAAGGGAGAAGTGAGCGCAGGGGCACTCAGTTGGTTGCAATCTGCAACCACACCACTAGATGCTTCTAAATCATACACACTGTCCAATGCTGCTTAAAAGCTGTTTATTTTGTTGCAAGTTTTACATTTGTTGTAAGCACCATACCTCTGAGAAACCAACTAAACTACTCAAGATTACAAAAATGCCAGATCTGAAGTAAAAATGTTATTGGACTGATTTTATTGCTTCATATAAATCTTCTTGCTCGACATACAGTAGGTGCATCTGTAGGCAATGGCCATTTCGGTCTAAAATCAACCATAATTTAATAGTTTTTACATGTTTCTCATATTTATTTGTTGCCGTCCTCTCGTCCTCTGCAGGTGAAGGCGGATCCAGCCTGCACAGCGTTCACAAGCGGAAACACAAGAAACACAAGAAGCACAAGAGGAAGCACCACAGCTTCGCCGAGTGCCCGGAGCCCGAGCCCGTCGTGGTCCCTCGGCCTCCTCCTCCGCAGCTCCGACTCAAGATCAAACTGGGAGGACAGACGCTGGGGACGAAGAGGTGAGGCGGGACGTCGAAGGTGGTTGGTCTGTTAGTGAAGATCTCAGTTTCATCTAAACCCAATCACTAAGAGAGTTTCTGTTTCCTGTCTGTTACAGCGTTCCCACCTTCACCGTGCATCCCGGTGTGGCTTGTCCTCCCTCTCCTTTGATGATTATCAATAATGTTGATGATGACGATGACGATGATGACGACGAAGATGATGAGGACGACGACGATGAGCCCTCTGTGCCTTTGGAGCAGTATCGGGCCTGGCTGGGTAAGTTACAAGTACTTAATACTAAGATATTATATACTAGAGCTTGATGAAAAGTTATATCCTTTTATTAGAGTAGATCATCTGTGGTTTATGTATCATAATATTGTGATAGAGCTTACTGTACATGTTGCCACTTCATTACAGTTTAATGAACCTGAATGAACATGTTTCTGAATGTAGTTCGAGCTGAAATGAACAATCAATGCCTTTTACCTTCTTACTACCAATGTTCTCCCAGAGACCACATCATCACACCGCTCGTTCAGAGTTTATTTTATTCACTTTATCACACTAAGTGGAGTCGTTTCATACCGTATGGCTGGGGTTCCCAACTTAGGCGTCTCGACACCACACGGAGTACAAAAATCAATCTAGTGCAGTCATTCCCAAAGACAGAGTCGGATCGCAGATTTTATTTGGGTCGCCAAATAAATTTGCACAATTTCCTCCATAGTCTTTAATTTAACATTTATATCTGCAGTTCACGTTTGAGTCACATGGAAGAGCCTGAATGTTTGTATTGTTCTGATTATCGTAGCCTACTTATAACATTGAATCTGATATGTAAGGCTAGCATACATTCTGTTTGTTTTACTGAAGAGAGAGCCTGTTAACTCCGCCTAAATGCATTTATTTGGTCTCATTTATAAAGTATTTCACATGTGTATATGTTTTCAATAAGCTAGTCAGCTAGTGCTAACATTCACATTATTCATAACCTAATTGACTAGTTTCGATGAGCTTAATTTGGTAACCTACATCACTGCTTTTTGCAACAGCTGAGTGGGTGTTTCCATTTGAAAAAAAACAGAACGGTCTGTCTATGATACCTCTATTATGGATGACTTTAATAGTTGTACAAATTTACCTTGATGGGTTTTTAGACAACATCCACTGAATGCTAAATACACGCTTACATCTTTGTGATTTTTACAATTTCTTTATTCAAATCAATAACTTTTGTCAGGAGCACAGTGAATGCAAGAAAAAACACTAATATGGTCGAGACAATTTTTCTGGCCTTGGTGAGACAATAAATTCCCCATGTTTATCTTGTTTATTCTGTATCAGATGAAGACAGTAACCTGGCCACGTCCCCTATGCCAGACATAGACTCTGACTCCATGCTGGGCGTGCCCGTGGACGAGGAGGAGAGGTGGCTGGACGCTCTGGAGAAGGGAGAGCTTGACGACAACGGAGAGCTGAAGAAGGAGGTTGACGAGTCTCTGCTCACGGCCAGACAGGTGAGGAAGAGCAGAAGCAGGAAAGATGTGCACTTCAGTCCCCTATTGACAACAAAATGCTTAATGTACAGTGTTTCCCCTAGTATAGGATGGTGTTATATAGGGCTGGGACGATACACCTATCTCCCGTTTCGATACTATCACGATACTTGAGTGCCGATTTGATATGTATTGTATATCTGTTTTTAAGTATTGCGATTCGATATTACAATTTATTGCGATTTTTGCAAACTTTTTTAACATTAGACCATGAGAAAAAGTTGAATCATACACTTCTAGGGACTTTTACTTTGGTTTGGAAAGTCAGAGATGTCCTGAAGTCAATTATATCAGTCATTGTCAGGAATTATTTATTCAATTCTTTACAGCAACCCAAAAATCAAAGAATAGACATTTCCCTCTGAAATGAGTGGTATTTTCTTTCTAATTTATAAGGGACATGTAATGTTTTATACTTCTCAATCTTATTTCCATATACACTGCTCAAAAAAATTAAGGGAACACTTAATCATCACAGTATAACACCAAGTCCGTTAAACTTCAGGGATATCAATCTGTCCATTTAGGAAGCACAAATGATTCCCCAGAAAAGGGAATGGTTTTGCATGTGGTGGCCACAGACAATTGCTCTCTCCTTATCCTTCCTGACTGATTCTTCTCTAGTTTTGTGGTCTGCTAGTGTCCTTGTCACTATTTGTAGCATGAGGCGGTACTTGCAGCCCAATCAGGTTGCACAGGTAGTCCAGCTCCTCCAGGATGGCACATCCATACGTGCGGCCGCAAGAAGGTTTAGTCAAAAAGAACATCTCAAATATCCACAATGACATTCTTTCTAGGAAAAATAACGTTGCGTTTGCTGTTCATGTGTATCAAGCTTTCATTTTCAGTTATCCACAACTGCATTTTTGATATCTAGAATTAACACTCTGGATATCTGCAATAGAATTCTTACTAGTCATAACTGAAGTGAGCCATTTTGGTATCTTTTGGATATCTTGATATCTGCAATTGCTTGTCACAATTATATTTGTAGATATCTGAAATTGCATTTTTACTAGTCATAATGCTAGTGTGCGCTGCAGGTTGATCCACTCCCAAGCTTTGAATATTTGCTGTTGATTCCCTTCAGGGAATGATAATCCTGAATCCATGATCAGCATTGTTTGCTTCATTGTTGACATCTACCCGCTGCTTGTTGTTATAATCGTTGTGCTGACGTTATCAGGTGAGCGCGAGTTACTCGTTTATATGCTTTACTCAGGTGTGTGAATTGACCTGGTAATGAAGCGTCTGTAGTGAAAAATAATATATACCATGAGTTTATAAAGAGATAAGTCGGTGCTCTTTCCTCTCTCAAAAAAAACCCGGCAGCGGTGGCCATATTTTTGCAGCGACACTGCTGCTTGCATATAGGGGAAACACTGACGTAGCTATAAACATATAT
>CAKALU010034516.1:0-34837 GCA_916700995.1 Hozukius guyotensis | reverse complement strand
TCTCTCTCTCTCTCTCTCTTTCTCTCTCTCCCTCTCTCTCTGTCTCTCCTTCTCCCTCTCTCTCTCTCCCTCTCTCTTCTCTTCTCTCTCCCTCCCTCCCTCTTCCTCTCTCTCTCTCTCTCTCTCAGTGACAGGCGTCAGGAAATACCACCAAGGTTTGCTCTGAGGATGAGCAGCTTTCCACGCAGCCCCACTAGGCTGCTGTTGTCCACCGTACCGATGCGTAAATATCCCAAAGAAGAAAAGTCCTCTTTTCTCCGGACAGAGACACAGAGCACCGAGGGGACACTGTGGAAAGACTGTCTTTTCTCTTCTGATGGTTCAAAGTAACCGAAGCTGGACTGATTCCACTTTACATGTCAGCGAGGATTGTAGTCGGTCACCTTCTTCTCTACGCAAGAAGACACATCTGCACAGAGCAGCTGTGAGACTCTAAGATGAGAGAGAAGATGTGGATATTTCACAGCGCCGACAACTCAAAGTGTCTCTTCTCTATCTGGAACCAGTGGTGTTTGTGTTACGCAGCAGTGTTGTGTTTGTTATTCTCTTCTGTCAGGACGGAGGACTTCTGTCCGTCGTCCTGCGTCTGTGCCAGAGACTCGTTGACGGTGACCTGCAGAGACGGAGAGGACACTGGAGACATACTTGGAGACATCCCGGAGTGGACGTCCACCTTGATACTCAAGGGGAGGAACATTTCAACTTTACAGCGCGGTGCGTTCATGAGCAACGGGACGGGAGAGTTACTGCAAATGAAGACGCTCTTTCTGTCCTATAACGGGATACAAACCATTGAACCTTACGCCTTCCTGGGACTCCCCAGACTGCATGTGCTGGACCTGAGCCACAACCAGCTGGAGTTTATCTCAGCCAGAGCTTTCCACGGTCTCCAGGAGCTGCGGTCTCTGTACCTGAACTACTCCATCGTGCCTCCGGCCGCGGAGCAGCAGCTCTCCAACGCGCTGCAAAGTCTGCGCAACCTGCACAGACTGGAGCTGGCTGGAAACATGCTTAAACACATCCCACTGTTGAGATTAGACATGCACAACCTCCACTTGTTAGTGCTGGTCAATAACTCAATAGAGAGCATAGGTGGCGAAAACGTCACTATTCTGTACCAGCAGAGGCGCATCCGCGTGTACCTGTCTTTGAACCCGTTCAGGTGCACCTGTGAGCTGGAGGCGTTTTACTACTGGTTGAAGAACTCGTCCCAGTGCCCGGATGCTGGGAGGCTCCTGTGCAGCGAGCCGGAGGCCAAGAGGGGGGTCCCCGTGGAGATGCTCCGAGAAGAGGACGTGGATTGTATGAATGAGAACCTGGAGGCGGTTTCATACGTGTTTCTGGGGATAGTGCTGGCTCTGATCGGGGTGGTGTTTCTGATGGTGTTGTATCTGAACCGGGGAGGCATCAAACGGTGGCTCAACAACATCAGGGACGCGTGTAGAGACCAGATGGAGGTCTACCATTACCGATACGAGCAGGACTCGGATCCAAGACTGGCCAACGTGGCTGTTTAGCCTGAAGCATAAAGGACTGGGGAGATTCCCTGGCAAGTGTCCTGTTACAATCCAAAATCAATAGTTTTTACAACCAGTTTCATCATTTTCAGCAGCTGGCCAATGAACTGCATGTGGTATATCCCTCACACTGGGATATGCACAGAGCCAAACACACTTAAATGACTATTACAGTAAGTGTTCATCTTGCACAACTGAATACTTCCACTTTTATTGTACATATCTCCTCAAGAGAGGAGTGCTTTTCATGTTATCTTGCACAGTCTGCAGCAGTTTTGTCAGACTAACTTAGTATTATCTTATTAACAAAGTGACAAATATACAGTAAAGGTATATATATATATGTATAAGTTATGATTTGAAAAACTGGAATGACTGCATCTTTGCAAATTGTTGCAAACTATACATTCAGGACACCTCCACAGAGTAGAGGGTTTCTTGAGGGAGGGCATATTGCATAGGGTGAGAGAAAAAAGTGGTATAGAGAAAGAGACTGGTAAGATGAGGCAAGGAGGCTGGTAAACTGCCATGTTCGTGCAAGCAGGCGATGCTTGAGTAAACTGTCATATTGCATCACCAGGAACATGGGATAAGTTACGAACCTTGTCTTGCCGAACAGACCTCTGATCTCTGGAAAACAGCACACGTGTATCATCATTTGACAGCAGGTCAGTTTATCAGTGAAGGGGGCGAAAGAGGAAGAGACAGAATCTAACCATGCATGTGATTGTTGTAGGCATAGAAAACCAACCGAAACATTAATAAAAAAGGTCAAATAAAAGTGGCGAGTTAGCAGTGTTCTTTACGTCAGTGCACTTTATCATCACTGTCAGGAGATGTTGACTTCCTGCAGCACTGTGTTAGACATGAAACACAGTCAGGAAGTGTTTTCCTGTTGTATTTTGTAAAAAAGTTTTGTAAATTTGCTCCATGTGAACTTTTGAGTAACTGAACTTGATGTCACATCATCACTCACCAGAAAAAGGTCTCGATTATCTCATCCGCTTCTTTTTAAAGCACCGAAGAGTCCGAGGCTGGTAGAGGTCTGCATAGGGAGATATAACAGAAAGGCATGGCGCTGTTAATCTCATCAGCACTGAGACGGATAAACCGTGGAGAGACACGATCAACCTGAGAAAGTCAGTATCTCTCTGCACCCCGGAGCTCATCAACCCTCTCACAGTAACTAAAGGTCAAACATGAAAAGCTGGAAAACAGCAGGAATGTGTGTGTGAGGATATTAATTTATATCCAACTGATGCATGTTAGGCAAAGGGTAGATGAAAGTGAAAACGACAAACATATTTTTGTGAAACCATCAGGGATTTTTAGTACGATTATTTGTTTCACAAACAAGTAATGCCTTTTTCCTCATCATGTAATCTGGACGCTTGAGCAAATTAATGTGTTGCATGGGAACAAGTGTCTGACAAGGGAATCAGTGTGATTTCACCTGCGTTCAGAGAAATTAACAAGTTAACAAGTCGCCATTACTGCGGTGGCGTCTCCCTACAATACACATATATGTTTGAATGCAAGCTGTCCTGAGAAGTGTACAATTTTCCATTTTTACCTTTACTTTCTATGTAACGTTACTTTTGGCAATGATGTCTATGAGTTCTCTCACGTTAGCCTAACAACAAGTAACGTCAGCTAAGTTAAAGGGACTGTTTGTAACTTCTTACACATATAAATCAATCCGGGTCGGTGTCCCATGCGCGCTCGCGTGTGGCTACGCTGTTCAGACTCAGACTCCAACACAAACTACACGGAAGCACCAAAACCGAAAAGTTCAATCTAGTGAAGCCCCTCTTGCAAAACAGTGTTGGCCGCGGTCGGAGGACGCGGGGGAGACCATAGCTTTGGTCTCCAGGGCCGGAGTCTCTGCTGTACTCTGATCCACTGCCTGCCTGCCTTCACTCACAGCTCGCTCCACCTCACGTGCATGCGCGCACACGACACACTGCAGGAGAGAGTAGCTCTGTGAATATCTAGTGAATGTACAGTGGACGTTTGTGCAGAAATAACTGCTGCAGCTCCTCCAGACCAACAGAGGTTTCCCGTGTCTTGTGAAGTGACAGGGCTCCGCAGCGAGTTACATTATCGTCTCTGACCGGGTACCGGTGTCTCTCCTGTTCCTTCTGGCCGCGGTCGGGAGGCTGAAGCAGGAAAAGCCAACACTAGGATCAGCATTGATTCATGGAGAGACCTCTGTCTGGTCAGCTAACATTACTGCCAAGCAGGTGAAATATAGAGTGATATTGTGGTTTTAGCTGACGTGTGTCGCCTCACTGTTTTGACGGATGCTCACTCACATTAACGTAGCGCGTGCACACGGGCGAGCGCGAGCAACAGGACACTGACTTTCGTTGACTTAACGGCCACTGGTGTCGCTGTTACAACCAATTTTCTGATTCTTACAAACAGTCCCTTTAATAAATAGATACTTTTGAAACAGGAGGTTAAATAAATAGGCATTTCTGTTCTTATAATTTAACACATTACAATGTAAGATATTTGTAGATTAGATAGATAGATAGATAGATAGATAGATAGATAGATAGATGGATAGATATAAATACGTAGATAGATAGGTAGATAGGTAGATAGGTAGATAGGTAAATAGGTAGATAGATAGATAGATAGATAGATAGATAGATAGATAGATCTTGTATTCATGTATTTCGGTTGGTGTTGATCATCGTTTTCAACTCCAATTTGTTTACCCTTGATGAGAGAATTTGACTGTGTCAGCAGTGTAGGAGCTGCCTTTACATAACGATGACATCAAAATGTGAGACATTGTCATTTGTTATGTCAGGTGACATGGCAGTGTGTCATACACTGTCATGCTGTATACGGAGGCTGACGAGAGACAGACCTAATCATTGAGAAAGCAGTGTTCAAAGATAAAAGCCTGTTGGCTTGACTCGTTTTGACATCATACCTGGCTTGATGTATATTCATAAATGATTCTGAGAAACTTCCAACAGGGCTCAGTTGAGCTTTAAGAGCTGCACAGCAAAACGACATCCATCAATAAAGGAACAAAACGAACAAATGAAAGCTTGTGTGTGAGGGTGTGAATAAAACAGAAGAAGACACAAGGTATCTACAAGGATGGGATTGAAAAAAAAAATAGAATTACCGCCTCACGGTTGTATGCCTCCGCCAACCAGTCAAGTTGCAGTTTACACCCATGTCTGTCCAAAATGTCATCATTTTATCTTATTCATTTATTATTAATTTAAAAAAAATATTGTGAAATTGTCATAATTAGCATATGAATTCTTGAGTTACGGACAAAAATGTGTTTTGTGAGGTCACAGTGACCTTTGACCAACAGAATTTAATCAGTTCATCCTTGAGCCCGCAAGTGGACGTTTGTGCCAAATTTGAAAAAATGTGTTTGTGTGCTGTATATGCATGTCCTTAGCTGCTCTGTGAGACCATGCTTATAGGCACATTCAACACAATCTCACGGCAGTTCATGAAATAGTCACAAAATTTAATCTATTTGGTTCGCGTACATAGACATGAATTTCCCTTTTTTTTCGTGACGCACAGCACGACTTTCAACAACACGTGACGCATGTGTCAATCTCAAAATAAAACCACGTAGTTAGGGTTAGGAATAGATCGACTTGGTTACGCTTTGGCAAAAAAAATACTTAGTTAGGCTTAGGAAAAGTCCAACTTGGTTACGCCTAAGCAACAAAACTACTTAGTTAGGCTTAGGAAAAGATCGACTTGGTTACGCCTAAGCAACAAAACTACGTAGTTAGGTTTAGGAAAAGATCGTGGTTAGGGTTAAAATAACACCGGAAGTGCCATAACTTAAGTACGGGAGTTCCGTGACAAAAACGACTTAGTTATATTTACAAAAAGATCACGGTTTGGGTTAAAATCACTCTGGAAGCGCCGTAACTTAAGTATGGAAGGTACGTGGCAAATAAATCAACTTTGACTTGTGGTTTTACATGGGACACAAACAGCGGTCTCCTGGGTGAAAGTCCTGTGTTTTTTGACCTACCCATCCACCCCGACCTCCTCCTTTCTCCTCTTTATACCTCCCGGTTCACAATTACGTGAATTACATACAAATTTATTTTGTGCTGACCATCACGAAATTTTTTTTAAATTTGTACACGAATCAATACAATGGATTTTGTGACTATTTCACAAACTGCTGTGCAACTGGGCTGGCACATTGGTGCTTAGAGCTAAATGATGCAAACATGCTGATGTTTAGCAGGTATTATGTTGATCACCATCTTAGTTTTAATCATCTTTTACGCAATTTTGCATCATGCTTTCAGTTAAATAACTGACATTTAACGATCTTTCATTTGTTACTTCAACATCTTCAGCCTGCCATCTTCTCTCTCTTTCCCTTATTTGGTATTTGTCTCTTCATTCATCACCTTTTTTTCTATTTGTTTGGGATTTTGGGACATAAATAAAGAGGTAGAGACAGCACAGTGTTCTGATGTTGGTGGAAAAAGACTGAATTTGTCATTTCAAAGTATTCAGGCTTCAACTCTGCACTCTCCGTGCACTTCACTTGCCGCTGCTCCATATCTGTGTTCCTCTGCCATTTTACTACATTCTCCTCACAAACACCGTGTTTGTCAAAGACTTCCTCTCCGCCACACACGGCCCAGCCTCCCTCTCTCTGTCTATCATCCTCTCTCGCTCCCCTTCATCCAGGTAAATGACTTTATCCAGTTGAGTGACTTTGTAAAGGACGCAGGGACAGGGTTTAAGCTGAGCCCGGTAAAAAAAAAGGAGGAACGGAAAAAGGCAGATAAAGAAAGTAGAGTAGAGAAAAGATTCATTAGAGTTCTTTAGTCCAGGCACCAAATGTCCTTGACTTGTGCGATGACTCATCGTCTTGCTCTATATGTGAATGTCTGGGAGGCCAACTGCGAACTAAGAGGAGATTTTCTAAAATGAATGTGAACATTGTTGAACAGCTGCTGCTATCAGAGAATTCAATCATATCTGAGCATCTGAACTTCAGGCCACTTTTTAAATGGCCTCCATCTTTCCTCCGCAGGATAACGTTCCCTGTGATGTCTGACAGCCCATCAAGCACTGATTGAATAGCAGGCATCACTAGCTGAATGTGAGAAGTTCACGATGTGGCATATGGAAAAGAGTGTACCAGTTTGTGGTCTGGTGATTACTGGTTATTGATTGCTGGATGTGCCTCGGCTGCTTTCTGAAGATAAGGGAGAAGCAGGTGGTGGTCAAATCTGTCTGGTTAGACACTGCTGAAGTTAAACTCTCATACGATGTCCAGTAAGAGAAGATAGTTCATGTTTCAGAGTACAATTTTACCTGTAAAACTTTAGCTGAGGAAAGTTTGAAATTACTTCTCCATTGGACGGACAGCGTGTGTTAATGACTTTTCCTGTATGGAGCGAAGTGAACTGAGAGCAAATGTGATTTTCTATTTCCCCTCTCTTATTTTCTATCACTGTCCCACACAAAACCAGTACCCAGAACTTTCTGCTGTATCTCAAAGTACATCAATCTTTAGCACACTGTCACAGCAATCAGACATGTACTGCTGAGTTCTGATATGGTGTTGACAGAAATGTTCACGTACACTAGTACAGAAGGACACAGCAGCTGTTAATATGAATGAAAAAAGGGGTCAATGGAGGACACCTCCCAGTGTACAAAGACTGAATTGTTTGAAATTGCTTTTTACTTCTCCTCTGCATTGGGTGTGTGTATGATACCAGATTGTTTTAAAGAGGGCCTATTATGCTTTTGTGCTTTTTCCCTTTCCTTCAGTCTGTTATATAGGTTTTTTGTGCATGTAAAAGGTCTGCAAAGTTACAAAGCCCAAAGTCCACGCCAAAGGGAATTACTCTCCCCCACAGAAACACTGCTCCTGAACTGCCTGAAACGCCTTGATTCAAGTCCCGCCTTTTTTCCGTAATGTGGTGATGTCATCAAGTAACACATTTGCATAATACCTGCCAAGCAACAAGTTTAGCACACCCTCAAACAAAGCTAGTTAGAGCAGAGCTGGAGCGGAGTCCCAAGAGTTTGTTTCGGTTGACCAATCACAACACAAATAGAGCGTTTCAGACAGAGGGTGAAAAGAGGTGCTGCAGCCGGTACGAGAAAAATAAAGCGTTTTTTTAAACATTAAAGCATGTAAACATGTTCTAGTAGAATTCCAAAATACAATTATGTACCTGAAAATGAGCATAATAGTTCCTCTTTAAAGATATCAATATTTGTGAGTTTAAAAATATGGGCCGATAGTAAATTTCTTTTAACGTAAGCACATAACAAACAAGCAATCTTGATTCAGATCCATTTTATTTCTTTTATTTTTTTAAATTGTGATCAAGATACATGAACGAGACATTTTACAGTTGAAAAATCAACTTGTCAGTGCTCTCTGGTGGACAAACTATGTAACAGTGAATTACCTCAAACTGATTTCTTTTGCATTTCTGTACTGCAATTTCTTGTTACTTATCGGTCGACACATACATCAATACGGATATATCTGCAATAAGATCATATTGGCCAATATATGAGTCTGGTTGATTTAGCGGTCTAAAGCTCTAGTATAGAAAACTGGTCTGGAAAACTGGAATATCTGCACGGATTTTCTTATCTACTTATTCTTTGATTAGATATTTCTTTGCTCATTTTAGACAATTTTATGTTGGCAAAATTCTTGAACGGCTGCTTTGTGTTAAAATTAAACTGATGAATTTGAAAAGACTGATATATTGTTCATCAGAAAAAAAAATGACTTAATGTGAGATATAAAAAAAAATATTGCTTTTGTATATCGTATTTTTTAAACCATACCCAGCCCTATGTACACTTGTACATCCATTGATATTCCACAGCAGAGAGGAAATGATGAAAGATCACAATGCTGGGTGAATATGCTCTCTCTAGTATCCGTCAATGTTCGCGTTCTCCCTCGAAGGGTTGATCTCTCAGAAGTCCCGTTGAGATTAGACTTCAGATTTCGGAGGATTGGAATTAAAGATGGGGACAGGGATTCCCCCAAGAGGAAGAGCCAAGGGGAAGTCAGCGACGGCCTTTTAACCATCACAGCTCTGAAAATGTGTCACTGAAGGGTTGACCATTTCAGCCCCCCCCCACAAATTCCCTTCCAGTTTTAATTATTAGAGTAGAGACGGGTTCTTATAAGATTAATTAAGATTAAATTTGAACAGTAAAAGGTTTGTTTGTTTGTTACAGGCAAGGTCATTAACGGATATTCAGTGGCAATGCCATCATAATCGGAGCTCATTAGAGAGGCTCCCAGGAGTAAAAGAGGCAGGAGTGAATCCTTTTGTCTGGGGTCACCGTGCCCTGTTTGATGAATGATAAATGCACCCTCGGGCCACTCTATACATTTGGCATGTCATCATATTAATTTGTTGACTTGCTTCATACATCCAAAGCTCACACAATCAGATTAGATTAGTAAGAAGCCCAATAGAGACTATCAGAAAAGCATTGAAAAAATTAATCAATCCCAGCTTACACCTGTACTACTCCAGTCAATATTTCCATTTTCTGGCTACTCAGCAGTGTAATTCAAACCATGGGAACCAATGTACTGAAGTATGATATTGTGAACTCCTGTTTGGCCTCTAAGCTCAAAGGTCATGTGGGTTTTGATCAGGACCACATCAGGTTTTAAAGAGGAGGACCGCAGTCCTGGCCTGGGTTTTGACTCGTCCTGGACTGTGAATAAACACAGTTGGCTGGTCGATCGGCCTTTAACCAGGAGGACCGATGCTGTTTTAACAAGCTGTACGGGCGTCTCACATCTATACACTAATTAAACCCGTTGATTTGCCTGTCAATTTCTAAGCAGAGGTAGTCAATGCCTGGAATGAGTTTATGAGAGAGATACAGAGAGAGAGAGAGTTCTGACCTTAATCCCTCGCTGTAGGACAAACATTAATTGCTCAGATTTCACACGTTAATTTCAATCAAGTTCTTTCCAACGAGGGCACAGGTGCTCATTTTGGATTAGATAACTCGGTTAACACGAATCACAAATATCCTTCACATCCCGGGTTAATGGAATGATTGAAAAGGTCGCGCTGATGCTTAAAACATAATCCAGGCACCGAGGCAGTTATCAAAAAGACAACTAAAAAGGCCAATCATCGGCTGCTTCTCTAATGAATCACAGACATACTTGCTGATGACCATATGGCACTGTCATTCCATAAATAACTTCAAACAAATTGGCCTTCTATGGTACTGAATACTGAATAATCAGCAGCTGCTAAGAGGTACTAATCAACTGGCTGGGCTGTCTTCTCAAGGAACCAGAAATCACTCCATCGATACGCTATTTGAATGAATAATTAGATGTGTAAGGTGTACAGTTATTTTGGACTTATTATGCCCTGCTTGAGCAGTACATTTTATTAACAGAATAACACATACTTTTTGTGTCACAGTTTAAAACCTGCATGATATCTTGAAATCAGTAGTGTGGGTACAAACACTAAGAGAAATGACATGCAGATGTTTATTAAAGGGGCGATATGTAAGAATCAGAAATTGCTTGTTAACGGTGACACCTGTGGGCGTTACGTCAATGACAGTCAGCGTCCTGTTGCTCGCGCTTGTGCTCGCACTACGTACACGCGAGCGAGCAAAACAGTGAGGCGACACACACGAGACGTGATTGACAGCTAAAACTACAATATCACTATATATTTCACATGCTTGGCAGTAATGTTAGCTTCCCTTTCCAATAGGAATTTTGCCAGCTCGGGGTCCGTTTTGATACCTGAAACCAAACGAAGGTCCCGCCGTGAATCGAAGGCCCGGCCGATGTTGATCCTAGTTTTCCCTACGACGTTGGTCACATTCCTGTTTTGCAAGACGGGCTTCACCAGATATAACTTTTTTTTTTTTTGTGCTTCCGTGGAGTTTTGTGTTTGAGTCTGAGTTAGCAGACTCCATTTCTAACCGAACATTAACTATCGTTGCACACTGTTATCCCTGTACTGGAGCTGAAGAGAGTAAAGGCACTTGTGAGCGTGCATGATGCATGGATGTATTAAGAGCTCCCGTTCATTTCTATGAGCGTTGCTCAGTGGCACATGGAGCCAAAATGGCTCGACTGTCGTGTGATAAAGTACCCGGATCATCCGGCGATCTTCCACATCCATTGGGCCCACAGAGCAGGCGCAGTAGCGTTTCCTTTAACTCCGCCTCCCAGCCCTCGGTCCAGCCGCGGTCTGGGTCTCATTCACATGAACGGAGGAAGGGAAATAACTCTGGATTCGGCTATTAGTGCATTTTAAAACTTTTAGGACCTAGTGATTTAAATAAGGGATAATCAAGTGTTACAGAGTTACAGACGTCTCTTTCCCAATGTAAGTCTATGGGAAAAAGTCCTTTTGGGCCCAAAGACATCACGTGACGGACACGGAAGTTGTAGTACCGCTGTTTGGCCACTACGGAAATTTGCATCAAAGCCCGGCGCTCTTCCTGGGAGCTTGGCATGACGTCACATCTGTTGGATTTTCCATAAAAAACGTCCCGCATTCTTCACATTCAAATCAGTCTACAGGCTGATAGAGGAAACCCAGAAAGTTGCAGAAGGTCTAATTTTTTAGGTTAGGTTACAACCTGTTCACACATTGGCAATAAAAAACTAATAAAAAACATTTATATGTCTAGAAACTTACATACAGTCCCTTTAATCTATGTCCACCTTATTTTAGAACATTTCATTTTTTTATGAATAAGGGTCACTTATAACAGTATACAGGGACCCTATGCTATGTCCAGTAAAAGATGAAGAGAAATTCTCTTACCTAATCTAATGTCAAAAATACAAATTATGGGTAATGTCATGACTTTCACACATTCTACAGTAAATACACGCAGCATTCATATGCTTGTGTATCTAAACAGAATTATACTACAATATATATCAGACAAACAACTGTGCATTTCTTACTTAGATTGTAAATCATCGCCTCGTTTTCTGTCGCACATCTGACAATAGCACACCACTGTGGCTTCAACTACAGCAACACACACAAATATATTTCCATACATTATTTTTTAATCACTGACTCAATTCTGAAAATGACAATAAAGCGTTTGAATGCCTTATGAGAAATATGCAGCCTTGTCACTAAATGTTTAGTGCTCATTAAATCTCATTCCCATCAATCACAGCACCATCTACTGGAGCTCTGCTAATTAGCTGCCAGCTTTGAGCAGTATGACTATGTGATGGGCTGCTTCTCATTCAAATGGCTGCGAAAAAAAATGCAGACTCAGCAGTTTGAATATTTCATGTTGTCCTTCGCTCAAAGAGAAGCTGCTGATCCTCTGAGCGGTCATAACATTGGCCTCTGACAACCTGTCCGTCACTTTCTGAGCATTCAAAGAGCTTTTTTCCTCTCAGTACAACTATTACAGCCTGAATGCAAAACATGCAACTACAGCACATTACAGTACAATGATTTCACCATTCGTACCCTCATCCATTTATATTTGAAAATTCATCAGAAACTGTAAAGTCAAGGTTTCACATTTTACCACACTCCCATAACATCCTATAAATGCTAAACTGATACACACAGCTCCAGCACTATGTTCTGTAGTTTACTTTGTTCAGAAGAGTACTACCTTATTATATCATTCAGAGTGCATTTGAGTGCACACTAACTTTTTGCACCCTTCATGTTCTTTACCATTAAAATCTGCCAACTACTACCCTCGTGTGGCCATTTGGTTACAATGCAGCTGGACAAAGTAAACTGGCATGTGTTTTTATTTCCACATGTAGGTAAATGAAAAGCATTTAATCTGACTTCATACCACCTGGTTCACAATATGTTTTAAAGGTTGCCTCAAATGGAAAAAAAAAATGTCCTAAAACATTACCAACATCTGTCTAACAGAACAAAATATTTTTCTCTCCCACTTTAGGGGTGTAAGAAAATATCGATACACATGAGTATCGCAATATTATGTTTTGCGATACTGTATCAATTCTCCTAAACGGCGTATCAATTTTTAAGCTTGAGTGAATATACCGGCATCATATGAAAGTAGAAAACTTAAGGAATTCATTGGTACCAACCATGTCATACTTGCATGTCGCGAAGAATGCTAAATAACGCTCCACATTTATGCTTAAATTTTGGCAAGGAATAACTGGCATGGCCATTTTCAAAGGGGTGAATGAAAATGTGTTCAATATGGGTACTACCCACGAGTAATTGTTCTAAAAATGGTGTTCTATTAATATTAATATTTCTGCATACTGGGGTCCCTAAACAGTCTTAGAATTGCATAAATTGGATATGACTGGAAAGCTGAGACTCTTGTGGATCCATGGATGTAAGGATGTTAGTCCCCATAGTAGCCTTTTCACATAGTGACTGTTTTTTACTCAGATTTTATACATATGGTGTTGTGCTCTTTATATTATGACAGTTTTCCTAAAATTAGATTTGAAAAGAAAATCGCAATATATCACCTTGCTTACAGTATCGCAATATATTGAATCATTACGCCTGTATCATTATACGTATCGTATCACCAAATTCTTGCCAAACACAGACCTTATTAAAGAATTTAACACTCTCAGGATAAGAATTATACTAAAATGTGAACATATACAGTATACATATGAAGCTCAATGGAGGCTCATCTAATTTCCTAAATACAAAGTATGAGGCTCTCTTATATTCTTGGGATTACTCAGTATCCCCTCTGTATGTAGAGGTCTACATACAGTATAATGAATATAGAGATGACCTTTATGGCTGTGATATCATGCTGCTGATGATCTAATTTCACGTCTATGTTAATTAAGGTCACTCTATATAAGACTCACTATCCACAGACAGTGATGGGGCAAACATGCTTGGGCATTAATGGAAATATAATAATTTTATGTACAGAAGCAGTTTTATTCTGTGTAGCACAATATTAAATTAAATATTTAAAAAGACTTAGGATCCCGTCTTCTAAGCAGAGACATTTTAGGATGGATTTGTTAAGGCTGATAAAGCAATAGTTATCTTGTATTAAATTACACCTGTACTATTACTGTTACAGTATAAACACGTAGTAGTATCTGATGAAGATTGTGATTGGGAGATTTAATTGTGAGTTCAGTGATTTGTAATAGAGGCAAATGAGATTAATTAGGCTGAAGTCTAAACTGTAAAAGGTTTATTTGTTAGAGGCAAGATCATTAACCAACATGCTCTGGTGATGACATCAGAAATTAGTCTCATTAGGAAAGTTAAAGTCAGGAGAGCGTTGTGTTTTCTGAAGGCACCTGTCAGATGATAAAGGCAGCATCAGGGAATGATATATTTATATGGATTTTCATCATCCTATGTCGGTCATAAACACAAACTTCATGTGTCATAAGCACAGAGGAAAACACATTTATATTAGGGCTGTCAAAGTTAACGTGATAATAACGCGTTAACGGAAATGTTTTAACACCACTAATTTCTTTAACGCGTTAACGCAACTTGTGTTTTTTAGGTTGTAACGGGCTAAATTTTGACGAGGAAAAACTGTCATGGCCATTTTCAAAGGGGTCCCTTAACTTCTGACCTCAAGATATGTGAATGAAAATGGGTTCTATGGGTACCCACGAGTCTCCCCTTTACAGACATGCCCACTTTATGATAATCACATGCAGTTTGGGGCAAGTCATAGTCAAGTCAGCACACTGACACACTGAAAGCTGTTGTTGCCTGTTGGGCTTGAGTTTGCCATGTTATGATTTAAGTATATTTATGCTGTGAGGGTTTCTCGACAATATTTGTCATTGTTTTGTGTTGTTAATTGATTTACAATAATAAATATATACATACATTTGCATAAAGCAAATTTGTCCACTCCCATATTAACAGGTTCCTGTTAATTTTGAAGATTTTTTACCAAGTTGCTGGTTTATGTACTTATTATTTCAATAATAAATAACAATTCATTAAATTTGTATCTATGCATTTATCTGTTACATTTTGTTTTACAAAGTTTGAAAGGCAATGTTAAAGTCAGGCCTGATGTTGCCTTACACATAAAAGAATGATGCCAGTGACTTCCACACAGTGAGGCATACAGCTAATTAATCAAACACTCGTATCGGATCGGTACTCGGTATCGGCCGATACCCAAAGCCCAGGTATCGCTATCAGGACTGAAAAAGTTGGATCGGTGCATCCCTAGTTTAAAAGAAGAAAACACCCATTACATCAGTCTGCAAAACTACTAAGGCCAAGGCCAAAGCCAAGGATAGCAGTGTTCTTATCAGACAAAGAATGGCTGTCACAACACTGTAAACAACATGGAGGCAGGATTGCAAATTGAAAGTGTTGCTTTTAGAAGAGTTAGTGTAGATTGGAAGCTAAAGAGTGTGTTGAGCTCACACAGCTGTGATGTCCCCCCAGAGAAAGTCAATATTTTTAAGTTTCACACTTTAATTTCACACAGGCCCTCTATAGTTAGAACACAAGCACTCATTTTATATCCACCACCTTGGAGTGAAGAGAATCATAAATCAATGCCAGGATTAAAGAAATGTAGATCAGGCAGTTTATGTGCAGCCATAAATCATAGGTAGTTAACAGCAGGAAGGGGGTTGTTAAAAAATCATTCTCACATAAAGCTTTAACACATAAAAATGTAGTGATTTGGGGTAAAACATTATATTTTGATAATGAGTACGTGACTTTGTTTTTGAAACCCCTCCTATTAGCCGACTGTTTCACAAAAACCTGCGCTTGAAGTTGCTATCCATGGTCCTGAAACTCTAACTCCACTGCTGAAGCTCTACTCTCAATTCAAGGAGGGTTTCTCAGTCTTATCAGGCGCGTGTAGCCGAGGTATCTATTTTTACCCAATAACCTACATAAATCAAAGTCCAGCCGAGCCTCATAAATTCAGCCCTGGTGCAAATCATCAAGACAAAGTTTGTCATGGGTTTACGGCATCACAAGTTAGCCAAGGTCAGTGTGCTATTCAAACATGGATTGACTTGAACATACAATATACGGTTGCATAGCAGGGAACCCAGGAGACATTTTTTAGATGTACTTATATTTAGTTTTGTCTGACACTTTCATGAGATTCCCCTTGGAATTTACAACTGACATTCATTTTATTATCACAAAGGACATGATGACCCAGGACAAAAGGATCGTGCCTCTAAGAGTCTGTCTAATGAGTCCCAGTTGGGACGGCATCACTGGGGAACAACGCTTAATGACCTTGCCTGTAAACAAACAAACCCTCTACTGTTGAACCTTTTGCCTAATTAATCTCTTCCCTCGTTCATTAAATGGAAGGGAAAGTGGGAATGCAAATATTTTAGAGAGACATTACGTTTTGAGGAAAACCTGACAATTCAAAACAGGATACAAACAATCAAATGGCCAACCTTCCTTTAAACCCGTCATAATATGAACGTTTAATGTTACAGCTCTCTGTAAATAATCAAAAATAATGTGTACCTAGTCTTCTCATGTTAAGTAAACAGGAAGTGATGTTAAAACCGCAGTTTAGCACACTTCTTTTACTTATTAGTATAGTTCTGAGATGATTCCTCATGGGTAATAACTCATAATTTGACCAATTTAGATGAAAAATTCAAGCATATTATTGTGACAGTTTACTTGTCTTTAACGACAAACCAAAAAACAACATTTCAGTACTGAATAAAGAGCCCCTCCTTAACTTATAACTTCATAGTGTGTTTTTCTGACATTGCCTCTGATAGTAAATCTCACAGTCTGTATACTGCACTGCACAATAACACTGAAGATGGCTCTTATCTGCTCTGCCCTCCTGGATCACGCTGGGCTCTTGGCTGGTCCCTATCACCACTTGGACTTCCAAACTGCTTTGAAAGTATGGAGACACCATATTTTTTAGGGTTTCAGTTGCATACACTGCCTTTCGGTCCCTATAATGACCTAATTTGGCGGATCAGGTATCAGCCAGTTGTGTCTGAACCATTAAATACAGTTTCTTAATCAATGTTATTAAATAATTCTGTGTTTATTCATTCAGTCACGGCGGGCCACTGACTCTGTTTTTAGCACCATAGCAACCTGGACTCATGTTAACCTACATAAAAACAATCTCAATGAGTTCCACGCAGCGACGTACAGTTTAAATTTGGGGGAAAAGAGAGCACTGGTATTGAATTGGCAATTGCCCTGAACTGAGGTATCAAAATCGGTGTTGGGAGAGAAAAAGTTGGATTGTCCATTCCTAATTTTAACCCCCAAAAAGTTTCGCAACGCACATGGATTGTTCCTTGTTTTCATTTTTACTCTCATGGTTGAGCACACAAACATCTGGACATGAAGTGGATCCCTTTGTAACAGTCACATTGAATAGTTGGTACATCAATGCTGGTTCGTCCTATATTTTCACCATTTGTACCAGATTCATACTCGCCAACCTTGAGAGCTCAAAAATAGGGAGGATTTCAAAACCAAAGCGGGGGGTCTGGTGGTCCTCCCCCAGAAAAATTTGAGTTTCAGAAACTTTGTTTCCTGCATTCTGGTGACTTTTAAAGAATGAAAATAACAAAATAATAAGTACACTGCGACAGCATTTTTTTTGTTAAATAGACCTACTTTTAATTTTACTTTTCTCAGGAAAGAAAACTGAATAATTCGCCCCTCTGGTGTGAACTTGTGTGAATCTGGTGTAAACTAGGTTAATATTCATCAGTTTTCATTCATTCATTCATTCATTCATTCATTTTTTGCCCTGCTTGAGTATTTCTTTCTCTTGGTACTCTCCATTTCTCTCTCCGTCTCTCACTCACTGAAGGCTGTATTGTCCTCCAGGTAGAAACAGTAGGGCTTATACACGCTGTACAGTGCCAGAAACATGTTGAGAAAAAAAAATGGTGTGAAAAATTGCCATAAATTGGGAGAAATGTGGGAGAATTGTGACTCTGGGAGGAAACCGGGAGGGGGCAATGAAAAACGGGTGAGAAACTCCTTAGAAAATCAGGAGATTTGGCAAGTATGACCATATTGCGTTTCTGAGTGATCATATACACCTCGCTTTAAATACCCAAACATCAGTTGGTACATTTATTGATTGATTTCAGTTACCCAGAACATCATTACTAGCAGCTTTTACTTTTTTTTCCAGGTTGTTTAGAAGCATTTGGAATTTTCTGCTGCTGCACACAAGTAACTTCAAGATGTCTTGTGAGCTTTCGGCCCATTTTCCAATGAATTGCGTTCCTTTTGATGATTCTGCATTGTGTCCAATGCCAACGCAGCAAGTAACTGTGAACACAATCTAAAGCAGTTTAATGGCAACTTCATCACACTTAGAATACTAATTATAGAAAGGCGACGATGGTGTGTAGGGGCTGAGATCGCAGGCCTATCTCCTACAGCCCTTCAGAGAATAGCTGACGATTAGACAATTAGGAGGTTTATACTTGAGCTTTTCAAGAACACTAGAAACTCATTAATATCAGTGTATGTACACCCATTCCCATTACACTTGGGTTTTAATTGCGAGAGTGCAAAACCTCCTAATGGATGCAGATGAGATTAATTAGGCTTAAGTCAGAACAGTAAAAGGTTTGTTTGTTACAGGCAGGGTCATTAACCAGCATCCTTTGGTAATGACATCACAAATAGGGCTCATTAGCCGGGTTCCCAGGAGCAAAGAGGCAGGAGAGAATCCTTTTGTCTGGGGTCACCGTGTCCTGTTTGGTGATAAAAGCCCCCTCAGGAAATACTATTCATTGTCAATGTCGTTATGTCTCCTCTTACTCCAAGTTTATACAAAGTGTGAAAGACACACTTTGAAATTAGAGAAATTGTCTTTATGTTTCCCGTTACTAACAAGGTATAGTCAGTCAATTAGTATTTTTATTAGTCGTGGTTGAATATGGGAGAAAGATGGTTGAACATCTATTGTGTTCCAACTTTTAATTAAGCCTCTACAAAATCAAATGATGTGCTACTGTGTAGCCTAGAGAAACTTGTTATTTCAGAAAAGGTACTCTTTGGGGAAAGCGTAGTGCACAGGGGCCCCAATTTCCCATCCATTTCCCTCCAAATGTGACACTGCAATACCTGCTAATAGATGCAGGTGAGATTAATTAGGCAAAAGTCTAAACGGTAAAAGGTTTGTTTGTTACAAGAAGGGTCATTAGCCTGCTTCCTCGGGTGATGAAATCTCAAACTGGGTTCATTAGAAAGGCTCTGAGGTGTCAGATGTGGCAGAAAGTCATTTTGTCTGGAGTCATTATGTACTGTTTGATGATAAATGCGCCCTCAGAGAGGATGAGGCTTTAGACTTTACACTTTGTTTTTCGTCATAATAAGATTTTTTTGCATTTTACAGAGTACACCGAGGACCTGACTTCTTATTAACATTAAATCAAGTATCTCAGCAGAAATTTGGAGCAACAATGTTTGTGTGTAATGGCAAGCGGGTAAAGGTTGAAGTGTGTTTGAGAGACCCATAGATGAGGCAGGAGTCCAAGTTGTTGGTGGAAAATCCAGATGGTAGTTTCTCATAGGGTTTGCCCAGAAATGTTTGGCCAGGACTTTGCTATGACACCAGCGTTTCTTCCCAATCGGCTTGACTGCAAGCAGTTGTCCATTGGTGTTGACTCTTAAGGGGGTTAAGGTAGTCAATGAAGTGATGGGCACACTGCTCATGTTTGGATTGGGTCACTTCCTTTGAATTTTGATGAGGGAAGGAATCCAGTTCACTATGTACCCTCACTTGTACCCGTATGCAGAAGGGGTAGTTCAGCCCTGAAGGCCCCTGCATTGCCCATCCAAAGACTGTACAGACTCCAGATGGGGCACCTGGAGGGCCGGTGTACACGGCGTGGGAATGACAAGATGAAGATGATCGGATCCAATGGGAACAAGTGGCAAAAGTTTGGTTAAGCTGAGGCAAGGGTGAACCCTTGAGGTGAGGGTAACATTGTTGTAGTGCAGCAGCTGGCCAGGAAACGGCTCTGTATTTCGGCCTCCTGCCTCATCTATGGGTCTCTCAAACACACCTCAGCCTACCATTTTGAAACTTATAATGATGTTGTCTTTCTTTATAGTCATGATATATCAATAAGATAAATCAATATCAATAAACCAGCACCATTTCTTTCATTAGGGCGATTCGAGTGGCAACCTCTGGTGCGGAGAAATGAAGCCACCGCAGAGGTGCCAAAAACTGCAGTTCCTAAAGTGGCCACTTGAGGCTGGCTCCAAAAGCGAGTCAATTCATAGACCCCCATGTTAAAATGTCTAACTTTAAAGCAGAAATAAAAATGTTTACAGCCTGGTACAAAAAAGAAAAGTTTTTGGTCTGTTAAAGGGACTGTTTGTAACTTTTTTAGTGTATAAATGTACCGGGTCGGGACACATGCGCGCTCGCGTGTGGCTGGAGCCTCTCCTCCTCTGCCTGCCTGCCTTCACTCAGACAGCGCGCGCGTTCTCGCATACTCGCTCTACCTCTAGATGTGAACGCGCGCTAACATTACTGCCAAGCAGCTGAAATATAGAGTGATATTGTGGTTTTAGCTGACGTGTGTCGCCTCACTGTTTTGAGCGATGCTCGTTCATGTCTATTTAGAGCGAGCAAGCACGAGCCCAACGCTGACTTTCGTTGACTTAACGGCCACAGGTGTCGCTGTTAACAAGCATTTCTGAAAGTTACAAATAGTCCCTTTAAGCTATAATATCCCCGTTCATAACAACTGTACGGGGGGGGGAATTTTGATATAACTCACCGTTTAAATTATATTAAGGCTTAAAGTTAGGTATAATTGAGGGCGTGGCCGCTTTGAGTGACAGGTGGATGCCGCATCAAGTCGATAGCTGCTAGCTGTCTGCTCTGGTACATCCCCCGGACCCGCCTCAGCATTTTTGGATTAGCTGTGAGTTAGGCTGCGCCGTCACGGCAAAGATGGCGACGGCCAGAGCTTCACAACCGATCTTCAGAAACCCATGGGCGACGTCACGGAGACTATACGTCCATATTTTATAGTCTATGTGATAACTGTTGAGACCTGATTGGTCAAGACGCTTCTGACCAGGTCTCATCTATCAGTCAGTTTCTATGTTGGAGTACAGATATGTACAAAAGATGTTATGAGCAGAGCGGTGGGCATACGACGGTTTGTAACAAGTGATTTAGAAATATTTATGTGGTAACAAGAGTTTGAATATTTATGAGACAAAACATCAGACAAACATTTTATACATCCTCCTGAAATCATGGTGTTAGACTTATATCAAGGGTAAATCTGCCTTTGACTCTGCTGTCTCACTGAAACTGGACTCTAAGCTAGTCTCTGTCCGTGGTTGTGAAAGCTTTTCCGCACCAAAACCAACGAGTATATTAGATTTCTAGTCCTTAAAAGACACAATCAAATGAAAACAGAAGGGCCACTCCCAAATCGATTGACACGTCTCTTAATACATACATGTGATTAATGTTGTTTGATGGAATTAAAGGTGATTTCTGATTGGGTTTCAGTGTTATTAATTATAAACTGCATGTTTTTCCTGCTCTTGAGATAAAAAATTAACGAAGTGCTTAGAATCTCAAAACAATAACATGTTTGTTTTGCCTGCAAGATAAATTAAAAGACAACATACTCTCCACGGATTAACCTTTAATTTCAGTAAAAGGGCACAGCTCATTACTGTATTGATGATCCATATTATTCTTAATTAGAAGACTGCATGTTACCTCTTGAGATTGATGAAGAGGATATTATTCCCACTGTATACAGGTCAGACACGCAGACATTCAATGGCTACCATTGGAGTCGGCAGCATATGGAGCCACTTTGTGTAAAATGTTCATCAACAAAACAGGTGAGCCAAAAGTACGCTCTATTCTGTCGCACGTCGTATCAATCACTCAGGAAAAATGATGGTTTCAATGCCAAATGCATGAGTGTATATGCGTCTGTTTGAAGTATGTGATTGGAAAGATGAGTAATAAGTAATATCTTTTTCAGATCAGAGAGCTTTTACACACTGTGGAGCAGACACCGTCCTCCAGCACGCAGCCTGTGGAGTTCAACAATGTCTTCTCTCAGGACTGTTTTGAACGACTCTCTCATCATTCATCCTCCGGGCTTCTATATCATCGGATTTGAGACATTTCCCTTCATCAGTGTCTACATTATCTTTCTCACGTTTGTCTATGTGGTTACAATAGTGTTCAATATTTTATTGATCTACATAATTGCCCGTGACCACTGCTTACACACTCCTAAATTTCTGGCTGTCATCAACCTCGCAGTCATTGATGTAATCTTAAACACAAGCACTATTCCCAGCATGATTAAGACATTCCTCTTTAAGGACAACTTTGTTCCATTCAACCTCTGTCTGTTACAAATGTTTGTCTACTATGCTGTTTTATCTCTGGAGTCATATGCACTCGCTATACTTGCCTATGACAGGTTGATCGCAATATGTTTCCCTCTGCGTCAGAACTTATTCAACACTCTGCCGATCATGGGGTGTATTGTAGGCTTGACTTGGGTTTACAGTCTGGGAAGAGTAGCGTACAGCACGGCGATCATAACTCGACTGTCTTTTTGCAGTTCTGTCAGGGTGTTCAGCTATTTCTGTGACTATGCGCCTGTGTTTAGACTCGCCTGTAATGATTACACATTGCAGTGGTCAGTAGCTTCAGCCTCTAGTATGGTGAATCTGATGGCCCCTTTTACTTTTATCATTCTGTCTTACGTCAGCATTCTGGTCACTGTGTTCAGGATGAAATCAGTAAGCAGCAGGATGAAAGCTCTCGCCACTTGCATTGAGCACCTAGTCCTTGTTGCCGTATTTTACATTCCTATATTCAGCATATTCTTAATGGGGCTTTATGTGCGATCCATTGACCCGGACCAGCGTGTGCTGAGCCTGTCGCTGGCCTCTTGCATCCCACCCTGCGTCAATCCTATTGTATATTCTCTGCAGACCAAAGAGATTAAAACCAGAGCCCTGGCACTGGTCCATAGAATGAAAACAAGCCCTTGACAACTTTCTTCTCCACCCAAAAGCAATCTGTGGAGGCTTTTAACACTCAAGGGGCCTATTTTTCTTATCCGTCAGAGAAAGCAGGGATAGTTGTGTCTGATTCATCAGCAGTTTGCACACAGAGGAGGGACTTTTACTGTTTCATGGTTTCTTGAATGCTGGACTAGGGCTGTCAATGTTAACGCGATAATAACGCATTCACGCAAATTCATTTTAACGCCACTAATTTCTTTAACAAATTAACACAACTTGTGATATTTAGGTTGTAGCGCGTTCAGTTTTAAAGCTAGAGTGAAGTAATTTTTGGCGAGGAAAAACTGGCATGGCCATTTTCAAAAGGGGTCCCTTGACCTCTGACCTCAAGATATGTGAATGAAAATGGGTTCTGTGGGTACCAACGAGTCTCCCCTTTACAGACATGCCCACTTTATGATAATCACATGCAGTTTGGGGCAAGTCATAGTCAAGTCAGCACACTGACAGCTGTTGTTGCCTGTTGGGCTGCAGTTTGCCATGTTATGATTTGAGCATATTTTTTTTATGCTAAATGCAGTACCTGTGAGGGTTTCTTGATTTCCAATAATAAATATATATACATACATTTGCATAATGCAAGCATATTTGCATTTATTATTTTTTATGTCTGCCTTGTAAAGCACATTGTAATTGCTCGTTTTGATAAATGCTATATAAATAACCTTCATTATTATTATTATTATTATAAACCACACCAGATATGTTTGTTAACAGATGAAACCTTCATTGCACAACATGAGACTAATAGCCTACAATCTAGTGTTAAATATTACAATTACACAGAACGTTAAGACTTTCTACAACACGTGGTGTTTGTTGTCAAAACTAAGAGCCAATCAGCTCTTTGATCAGTCGACAGCCAGGCGTTTCCCATCATGCCCTGGGTCTTGCGGTCGGCTGCGCCTGGCTCTAAAAACTGCAGCCGCTTCGATCTCGTGAGGTTATCGTTGCCCATGTGTGCATGACGTCAAAGCAAGTTGGGCTCAAGTCGGACACATATATATATATAATAATATAATATATAATATATATATATATATATATATATAAAATAATATAATATATAATATATATATATATAATAATATAATAATATAATATATATATATCTTATATTACATCCTGTAGAGCCACCTAGTGGTTATATTTGGCACTTGTCACCTGTGAGTTTATTGACTTCTTGCCCAGGTGTTTGCAATTATCAGGTGTTGTCAATAATATTGTATTTACTAAAGGGGAAACTGTGTGCTGAGGTCTGCATCCTGAAGAAGGCCGTTGGCGCTACGCATTGGTTAGTGGGTTGTAACTTGACTATCTTAACATGTACCAGCACTGTCTATGTTTTTAGTATTTCACAATGAAATTGCCCATCGCCTTTTTAACTTGTTTGCCAGAAGAGTACTTTGGACCTTTCTTCTATTTCTAACTTTTGTTTTCCTGACCAAAGAGCACCTTCATTATTGAATTTCCGAGCACTCCGGACCTCTTCTTTCTTTCTTTTTTCAAGTTTCCACACATTTGCAGTGTCATATTATGATTCCTTATTAGTCAGTAATATGTTTTTCTTAATATGTATTTGATGTTCTGCCATTATGTAAACACTCACCAAATCCAAGTGAATAAAATATACTGTATGTCAAACTACATATTACTGATTTATTTATACATAAAATATACTTGAAATGTTTGAATGTAAACGTAATCTCTCATGTGTTACCTGAAAAACTGTTTACCTGAGGTACTTGCAGAGCTTTTAAGTCTGATGAGCCTGTTGAATTATATGTTTTGTTCTTCTGTTTATTTCTGGTTCTTTAAAATGTGTTAAGACTCGCAGGAGAGAAAGGGGTATGTAGACAAATTAACTGAGCTCAGTTATGTACACTTTCATTTCGTTATCACTTTCTAGGATGAATATTTTAGCTTTATGACATTTCAAAAATGTATAAAAAAGTAGTAAAACTGGATCATACTTCTATAGCCACAGGATGGATGAATATTAACTGCTTAAACGGGACCATTTTGTGCTGCAGTTGCAGTGCAATGCTCTAAGAAAATATGGGCAGAGGGATATTTGAAATACATAATTGTAGGTGATTTTGTATGTCCCTTACCATGAAGTGGCCCAGTGACTGCACAAACCATTTAAAAATAATCTATCAGGCTCAAAACAATGTGCAAAACCAAAAAGTTGGCATACAATGAACAAAAAATGTGTCAATGATTCAAATGAGCACCATGTTAGACTGAATAGAATAATTACGAGTATAATATTTACTGAAATGAGACGTGTAATTTAAACCTGGCTTTAGAGTTATATAGTCACAAGAAGGAATTTGCCTAAAAAGCTAACAATGAATGTACAGTAACCACTGGTAAATTGAGTTTAGAATCTTAAAGGAAGTTAGTGTTTGTAAGTTCTTTAAGGAAATCTATAATTTATGAAACAAAAGCACAACTAGTAGGTTAGAGCTTAAACATGTTATCTGATTAAACAACAGGTAGTCAGAGGACACTTGGTGGATCGTCAAGGCAATGGCTTCATGGCGTTTCTCATGTGGCCCTTTGAAAGCAGGTGTAAGTTGAATGAAATGATGGCTTCACACCAATTTCCCTCCATTTTTAATTGTTTTCATTCCTAATAGGTGCAACTGAGATTAATTAGTCTGAAGTGCATACAGTAAAAGGGTTGTTTGTTAAATTTGAGATCATTAACCAAACTTCTCTGGCGATGGCAACACAAGCTGGACTCATTAGAACTATTTTGTTTCGGCTCACCACGGCCTTTTTAATGATAAATGCCTCCGCAGGGAACATTATGCAACAAACAAGTCATTAAATGTGTTTCTCACTGTTGTTTCTCACTTTGCACAAACAAAATGTTCAAAATGTTCTTACACTTGAATGGAAAAGTAATTTTTTATACTAATATCATTTTTTATTTTTATCTTTTTCAGTGTAGAAATCATGTGCAGTCAAATCTCCTCCTGCATCCTCAAACATAGCTGTCCGAATTAACCAGTGGTTACACTGTGGACCGTTATTAAACTCTGTCTGCTGTCTGCTCACAAGAGGTCGCGGAGGTCAATGTGGGTATAGGAGAATAGTATTTACTGAACAAGTTGACTGGACTACGGGTTTCTGACCAGACGGCCTCAGTAGAACAAGAATTACAAATGTGACACTGAGACACTAACAACAATTCAATGTTATCATCTAGTGGAATTGTACAGTGGCAATATTATGATATAAGCATTTTAAAAAATGAAATACAAATTTATAAATTTGAGCAAATTTTGATTAGAAATGAACAAAATGTGTTTTATTTGTCTAAAATAATAGATAATAACAGTGGAACTGTTACATTTGCCATATCATATTGATACTTATTCTTACTAGAACTTGGATATATGGTAAAGTTCAAATGTTTGTCTTCATCAAAGATAAGTAAGACTGAGTAGTTTTGAAACGCCAAACGCAAAAAAAATGTCTTTATCTAAGACCTATTTTCTTTTCTTCTCTTCTGTTTTATTTCATTCTGTTTTATTTTATTTTACTACGCTTGCATGTATCTTTAAATTATCAATCAAATAAAAATCAACCCTTTTGTTTTAAATGTAGCACACGTTAATGAAAAATAAATAACCTATAGCCCTACTCTCCAAGGATCAAATAAACTTCATTGATAGAGTATTGCGCAATGAGTCAATCTCAGCTTATAATTGTCTCCTGATTGACGTCCGGAGATAAGTCAGGAGAGTATATTTGTCACCGTCCACAAGTCCGACATGCAGTCATCTGCATGCTGCTCTTAGAGTCAGCATCACCAGTTAGTGCTAAAACGACTCTGCACAGAAAATCAGGTAGGCTTCATTTATTGACTTGTAGCACATTAATGCCTGATTCAACTTAGTGAGGATGTATTAAATGCTGCTTTGTTTGATTGTGTTTTATCAGAATGGCATGCAAATTGTGCAGTTTATCAATTGACTTCCATAGAAGTCCACACTCTAATGTTCAATGTGATATGATTTCCCTGTTTTACAGACTGAAGAGCTTTGAAACACTGAGGACCAGACACCATCCTCCAACACAGGCTGCGGAGTTAAACTATGTCTTTTTTCAGGATTGTTTTAAACGACTCTCTCATCATTCATCCTCCGGGCTTCTATATCATCGGATTTGAGACATTTCCCTTCATCAGTGTCTACTTCATCTTCCTTCTTTTTGTTTATGTGGTTACTGTGCTGTTCAACGGTTTGGTGATCTACGTAATTGTCTTTAATCATTGCTTACACACTCCAAAATTTTGGGCTGTGGTCAACCTCGCAGTAACTGATATAGTCCTTAACACATGCCTTATTCCCAGCATGATAAAGACATTCCTCGTTAAGGACAACTTCATTCCATTCAACTTGTGTTTGGTACAAATGTTTTTCTACTATATGTTTGGGACTTTGGAGTCATATGCACTCGCTATACTTGCCTATGACAGGTTGATCGCAATATGTTTCCCTCTGCGTCACAACTCCATCAACACACTGCGGAGCATGTCTTGTATTGTCGGCCTGACTTGGTCGTTTGCTCTGGGAATCATTGCATTTTCTGCAGGTATAATGACTCGACTGTCTTTTTGCAGATCTGCCAGAGTGTTCAGCTATTTCTGTGACTATGCACCTGTGTTTAGACTCGCCTGTAATGATAACACAATGCACTGGTCTACAGCTACTTTTCTCACTTTTCTGAACCTTGTAGTACCCTTTGCTTTTATTCTTCTGTCTTACATCAGCATCCTGGTGACTGTGTTCAGGATAAAATCTTTAGACAGTCGGGTGAAAGCTCTGGCCACATGCGTTGAGCATATCATCCTTGTTGCTGTATTTTACATTCCTCTCATTACAATTTTTACTATCGGGTTTTATCTGCGTCTGATTGACCCGGACCAGCGTGTGCTGAGCCTGTCGCTGGCCTCTTGCATCCCACCCTGCGTCAATCCTATTGTATATTCTTTGACAACCAAAGAGATCAAAATCAGAGCCCTGGCTCTGGTAAGACAAAATAAAATTGGCACAAACCAACGTAAGAGCAAACCTTGGAGGGTTAATGAAACATTCAGGCCCTAAGAGTAGTGGGTCAAAAGCCTGGGCTCTTTTTGATCTTACATCCAGTTTTTCATTAAAACAGGTTTCATAAAGCCACTTTGACACTTTTTATGTATCTTTAACTGACACCAACCTAACCCTAATCAGTTATCTCTGCTACACATATAACCATAACCTAGCCTAAACCCTTAGGCTTTTCCTAAGCTATTCTAACGGGAGGGAAACACTATCGATAAGGGGGAACAGATGACACAAGACCGACTTGCAACATCGACGGCTTGAAAATGGGTTTAAAATTGTCTACTTTAGTTTCTTAACAGACCCCTACAAAAGCTATAAATAATCTTTCTCACCGGTGATGCTTTACACGCTTGATACGTACCATCTGGTCATTTTACTGCAAATTTCCCCACTGTGGGACTAATAAAGGAATATCTTATCTTATGTTAATCAAGATTAATCGCCACGATGCATAGATTGCAGATGAGTTGGTGTACATTGATCCAGTACCATTTGTTTGATGAGGAAAATCCCATATATAATGATAATAATAATATGAGCATTATTTAAACAAATTGCTAATTTTGGAGGTCTACTGAGAACATGACAGGAGCAGACCCTAAAGGCTCAGCTGGTCCTCACACACCACCGGAGATGGTTTTTTGAATAGATACTGAGGTTTGAAATGATACCCACCCGATAATGGCATGTTTGTTGAATTGTTTCTGCAGGTTTGTGTTCAAATATTTTATAAACCTGATGACAAATTTAATTACATTTCCGAATTTAATTACAAACTTTAGGCTGCTTGAATGTTGTTGATGTTATATTTGATGAGATTCTTCACTGATTAAAACTACTGAATTATTCCTCTAGCAGGGTGACTATGAGTGAGATCAATGCATGATAAGGGGACGCTTTCAGAGCAGCTGATGATGTCTTATTTCTGTTTCAAACTTTTATGATTTATCTTCTACCAGTTTGTGATTCCATTTGTCCTGCTACAGGATCGGATATCATGTGGTGTCACTATGCAGCCCTGTCTCCTAATGCCTACGTTTGTTTCCCTTCAACACAGGGAAATGGTTAATACCGGTTTATACTTAACCTCAAAACACTAAAGTTGGGTAAAGATCAGTTTTGGTTAAAAATTAAGTCAACACTGATTTTGAAGCACAAGAAGCGCTGACTTTTCCTATATTCAACTAAATCCTTTTAAGGAGGTTTTAGTAGACTTAACACATCATCATACGGCGAGCACGGATGTGAACCCTGGTCTCTATGTGTCAAGCTCCTGTATGATTTGTGTCATTTCACTTTTTTTTTTTAATCAAATGGTGGAAATGTTTGAAATTAAAACAAATGAGACTACAACTGTCTTTCTCCTTTTTTCCCTTTGAAAGATTCCCTGCATGCGTGAATTTGTCTATCTGAAAATTAACTCTCAATTCAACGGCTCAGTTCACTCTATTAAGGAACCCAGTCAAACAGGATGTTTGCCTAAATGATCCGCCATTTCAAAATATTTAGGGCTATACACTCATCTTTTTTATTAGGTTTATTAATCAATAGCCCACTCCCAAGCAAGATCCATTAGTCACATCACAGCCCATAGGTCTTCATTTTATTTGAGATAATAGGCCTACCCCAATGTTTTTTTTTTGTTTTGTTTAGTTAGCTTTTAGTTTCTAAATGTTAACAACTCAAAACATAATAAAATAGGCTATAAAATCATTTTCACAAGTAGGCCCTCTTGAATACACAACAACATTTTTGTAAGAGGCTATAAGCATATATGTATTCTACAGGCTACATGAACTACAGGCACATTATACTGAACATCATACAACACAAGCTGTAGGGTGACCAGGTGTCCCACTTTACGAGGGACTGCACAGCATTTTTATCCCTTGTCCCACATCCCACATATTGAGACAATGTCCCACATTTTCATTGTCTCTAGTTTTCAAGAGTCAAACCACTGCAGGACAACTTTTTTTTAAATCTTGCTTTTATCCAATGGCTGTGAAGAAAGCAGTGAAGGCGGTCATCACGGCGCTGTTTGCTGTCAAACTGCGCACACATGGGTCAAGTGCAGGTTAACACTTCACCGTCTTTGCTATGCTATGCCCAACAGGGAAAACTCAAGTCACAAGCTATGCAGATTTAGGTGGAATATGATGGAAACTACCACAAAGAAAAGGAAGAGCAGCTACAACAAAGACTGTGAAACTACTTATAAGTATTTATAAGCCGGTGGAAGGCCATTCTCAGAGGTTTTTTTTGTGAAATTTGCCAACGTGCGGCTCAAAAAGGAGATGTGCCAATCAATGGATGCATTCGGGCAAAGCATAGAGATGTTACAAGATAAGGGGCAGAATAGAAATGTTTATTATTTAAGTTAGATAGACATTATATCAAAATTGTAGACTACCTCTCAGCCTTGGTAACAGGGAATGAAATTAGCACCTGCCACCTGCCAAATACAGGGTAAGGTTACATGACATATTCCAAAATTCTGCGGTTTGGTACCACTGACTCAGTGTTCACAATTTTTAAAGCGTTGTAGATTTCAGAAGTGGCCGGTAGAAATGTTCAGTGACCTGCCACAGTGGCAGGTGAGGAAAAAGGTTAATTTCAGACCCTGCTTGGTAACGTGTCTCACATTGTCCCACACAAACATACTCTTTAATTGTCCCACATTTGGTCTCTGTTGGGATCTGGTCCCCATAATAACAAGCTGTCAATAAGCAAGGACATACACAATGGTGATGTGGCCTGCTCTCTAGTGGCATTTGCACTATGAAAAACTACATTTATACATGCCCAACACATTTTGTTAAAAAAAATATTTTAAACCTTATATTTGACAGGATAATGCTACAGTTAAAGATGTTTAAAGAAACCCCAAAAAAGCTACAGATATTAACACCACAGTGTAGTGAAACCTATGGCAGCGCGTTATTAGTTGGTTTACTCATTTTCAGGGTTATTATCAAGTAAAAACTTTCAGCATAAGCTTCATAGTAAATAGGAGGAAACTACAATTCAAAAACATTTAAAAGTTAATGTCAGATAAAAGAATCCATTTTCCCAACATTGTTTGCACACATGTGTCACACATGTGTGCAAACATGTGTTCATTCATATATTCATTGATTCATGAATTTACTCACCAAATGACTTAATTGATTTTTTTTTCTCGGTATGAAGCAGAACAGATGTATGCATCGACGGAACTATTTTACGGTTACACACTTCCGGGTCCTCTGCTCAAATGTGTCCTCCGCGCAGCACCAGAAGTTGACTGTCTGGTTGTGTTATGAGACGTCCAGCGTGATGCGGGTTATAAAAACTTAATATCAGTGTCTAGACGGACAGAGGATAATAAAGAGGTGAGAAGAAGGGAGGGGGATTATCTGTGAACGTTTGTGATAGATAACATTAAGCCTCACTCTGTTAGATAATGTTAGATAACCAATGTGACATTAGCTAACGTTCAGGAGAGCCTGCTGTTAGATGACCACAGTAAGTCAGCTAGTTTGACACCAGACAAGTTTTTTCAAGTCGTGGAAGTATTCTCATTTTTGTTGTACTTAAACAAAAGTAGTGTAAGGTTTAGAAGTTAATTCATATATTTCAGTTAAGTTACTAAAAATGTATTTACAATGTTTACACAGTTAATTATTTACATATATTTATGTTTACAAGATTATTATTTACATATATTTATGTTTACAAGATTATTATTTACATATTTACATGTTCAAATATTTACGGCAGCATCTTTGAAATAGTTATAATAATATCTTGAATCTACCTGTAAGTATCTTCTGACATTTACCTTAGTCTAGGTCCTTCTGGCCTCTGATTGGTTATTTCTATGACATGTGAGTTAGGAACAAAGAAGTGTTGTTGTTGTGAAACTGATGAAGTTGGAAGAACAGTAAAGTGGCTGCTTAAAGTCTCCATCCTGCATGTTTATTCTCCTAAAGAGTGATCCACCACCAAACAACGAACTCTCACGTTACAGTAGCAATACAACATTTTAAAATAATCCATTACGTTAAGTAAAAGTCCTGGTTTCAAAATCGCAAGTAAAAGTACATTGGTATTATCAGCAAAAGTTGCCATTTAACTATCAAATGTAAGAGTAAGGATTTAAGGCAATCAACTTTATTAGCAGACTAACGTTTCGACGCCAACTGCGTCTTCATCAGAGTTTTTGACTGAAGTCTCTCCTGTTACAATATTGCCCTATTCTGTGAGCACCAGACAGGCTTACTACTCCTTGTGAAACCGTTGAAGTGCGTTTAACCTCCTTTCTTCACTCAATATGTATATATTTATTATTGGAAATCAATTAAAAAACAAAACAACAATGAAATATTGTCCAGAAACCCTCACAGGTGCTGCATTTACCATAAAACATATGCTCAAATCATAAAATGACAAACTCAAGACCAACAGGCAACAACAGCTGTCAGTGTCTCAGTGTACTGACTTGACTATGACTTGCCCCAAACTGCATGTGATTATCATAAAGTGGGCATGTCTGTAAAGGGGAGACTCGTGGGTACCCACAGAACCCATTTCCATTCACATATCTTGAGGTCAGAGGTCAAGGGACCCTTTTGAAGTTTTGGAGTGTTATTTAACCTCCTTCCCGACAAGCTAGTATGACATGTTGGTACCAATGAACTCTCTAGGTTTTCTAGTTTTATATGATACCAGTATCTTCACTCTAGCTTTAAAACTGTAAAAATAATTGCGTTATATTTGACAGTCCTAATAAAAACAATAAATAGTTTTTCACAAAGTCAAAGTGCCTTATGACTAGGGATGAGTTATGATTTTCGATTTTTCGAATAGTCGTTATTTATAAAAAAATTAAAAATCGAATAGTTTATGCGACTATTCGTTCCATCTTAAAAAATATATATTTCTCTTGTATTAACCGTCGAATAATAATCAAATAATACCCAGTGATTTTCGAATAGTATTTTTGCTTGGAATGCACATCCCTACTTATGACATGGGATAGATTCCACACCACCAACCATAAAGACTCATATAATCGGATTAAAATGGAAATGTAACAGAAAATGGAGCAATACCTTATTAAGTGTTTAAATAAATATATTAGTAAAGAAAGATATAAAGAAAGTGAGTACTACAGATTTTACAGCCGGCGATTTAGAGATAAATATCACTGCGAAGAGGCTGAACAGCAAAGGCATGCTGAAGGAAAAGCTTGGGATGTTTTGTGGTTGTTCCTAGAACTGTATTATCACCTGCTCATTTATAACATTGTGCGTTGTCCTCAGCAGAGCCACTGAGTCAACACCGTGCACTGAAACAGGATGGCGTCCCCTTCACCCCATGACCGCAGCCGTAAAGACGATGACGAGGATGACCCTGTTGATCGGATGATATCCCGCACCGGCTGTGCAGAGCTACACTACGCTGTGCAGGAGTGCATGGCCGAACACCAGGACTGGCGCGTGTGCCAGAGCCAGGTCCAGACTTTCAAAGACTGCATGATGAATTTCGAAAAAACGCACGCAAAGAACAGCTGATGAAGCAGAAGAGGCCAACCTCCACTGAGTCTGCACCCAGCTGAACTCACAACACACACACACACACATGGCCTAGGATGTGTTGAGGACAAGCTTGAGGTGGAAAGACCTCAAGTACCTAATTTAATTGTTAATGAAAATAAAGTACGAGCAGCTACAAAAAATCCTGACTTGTACATTCAAGTGTGTTGAAGAGCTCAACTGATAAATGTGATTTATCAGCCAATAGAAGCTTATCGCAAACAGTTTGTATGTCGTCTGATAAGTAGCACTGTAACAAGAAATGGAAGTACAGAAAGAAACTGTGTCTTTATGGCTTGTGCACCAGAGAGCAATGGGAAGTTAATTTTTCTATTTATAAAATGTCCCGCTCAATATATATCTTGTGGTGCCTTCAAATGGGGTCGTGTTTACCGTGTTCACGAGAAGAGTCCACATGAACGCCCCCCTTTTGTGGTTTTCACAACCTCGCAAGTGGAAAGTTTCTGAAAGCTCCGAGTTCACGAGTTGAGACGTGTTTGTTGACGTTGTCAGAAATGGCAGAGGCCATGGAAGTCCATTTTTCGGTAACATAATAAGTTCATATATTGTAATTTCCGACGTATATTGTTTTTCTTTGTAATTTTATAATAGATCTGAAGAAAACGTTGATATTCCCAACAACCTCGTCTTTTTCCTCTATCATTATGCCTTTACATTAACTGCATTATGTTACCCGCCTGTTAGCTTGTTAAATTGTTAGCCTCTGTGGCTTCTAGACGCTGAAAGTAACGTTAATATTGCCGTTGCTTAGCAGCGGTGTTCATCACAACTTAACCACTTGAACGCCAAGCATATCGTGTACACGACTTCCCTTTTTGTAAACACGAGCTCACAAGTTTCATTTGAAGGCACCATTGGTCACTACTGTATTGTTTAAAAATTGTAAGGGATCCTTAATGGACATGTTATGTTTATGATTAAAACACATACCACTTTTTAAAAAACTCAAATATTGATCTGCCTCAGAAAATTCCAGTATTGATCCGGTGTTCACTTTCTTTTTATTTAGTTTTTATATTTCATAAATATAAAAGAAATAAAGCAAAGTAAAACAAATCTAGTAAACAGATATCTAAGTACTGTATATACAGTATACACCCTTTGTGTTATGGGGCTTAATTGTGTCAGTGTGAAATATTTCATTAACAATTCCGATGTTACACTACGTCAAACAAAAGCAGATACCAGATCTCAATCAATCAATCTCGATTGATATTAGGATTTAAGGTGGTCACAAATTGGCCATACTGTTGAATGAGTTGAAGATTATACGGACATCACGTAACGCCTGCACACTACTCCATGCCACAATATTTTCATTGACTACGTTTCGATCCTGCTTGGATCTTCGTCAGGTCAAAGGCATGGAGTAGTGTGCAGACGTTACCGTTTTCCATACTGCTGAATGAGACATTAACTGACTACATTCCAGTATTGGTAAATTTCAGTGACAGTGCTCCATACATGGCCTGTGTGTGGCTCAGTGACTGCATGCA
>CAKALU010034515.1:0-13441 GCA_916700995.1 Hozukius guyotensis | reverse complement strand
AGCCAGAGGAGGCAGGTATGGGTGGGCGATGCTGTTAGCTTTTTATCTGTCACTGTGTCATAAAATGGAATTTAGAAAGTTAGGGAGCAGCCAATGTGCTTACAGGTACAGTATGTCTGACACTCACATACTCACACAGAGTTAAGAATGCTCACACAAAATCCAGGGAAACTTCTACATCCACTTTCTCAGCCCTAAAATGATGTTTAATTCAGTTTCATCTCTTCTTCTCCTGCCTAGTTTTGATGTACGGAAAATAAATAATATAGCAGCAGTGGTAGAGCCACACACACCGTGTTTTTAAAGAAGCCCCTGTACAGTACTCATCTCCATACTTTAAAAGATATGTCTCGAACAGGCCAGAGAAGCCCAAACAGCCACGGAAAACATTTATTTACTTTTGGAATTACAGTATGCCTTTTCATTTTGCACAAGGAGAGGAAAGCTGGATGCTCAGAAACAACCCTCAGCTATTTTCCTTCCTGCAACGTTTTTCTTTTTCTGTTTTCCCCTGCCAACTCCCTTAGAAAAGGGAAGAAAAAGTGGCCGTGGGTAACAGTAGGGGGTAGAAAATCCTTATTGAGTGTAATGGGCCTCTCCTTTCAACTGGAGTAGATATAAAAATACATGTAGAGCATGTCTAGGCCTACATAGGAGCATAGTCGAAGCTGTTCTCCGTCTTTGTGGTCGACTTGGGTTTGCTCCGCCAGCAGGAGACGAGGTCGCTGTCTGTTTCTGGAGACATCATCACACCGCTGGCCTACTTGTGTGTGTGTGTTTGAGGGCGCTTCCAATCTCTCCTCCTCCGTCTGTTTTGGTTGCAAATATATTAGACTTACATTTGCCCTGAGTCTAATATTTTTTTGCAAATGTAGTCGTCAACACTCCCAAATACGTGTGTAACACTTTTAATGATGCACAGCGGCAGAAGGATGCAGACGTGTTTCAGCTCTCGGCTTTCCTCAGAGAGACGTTTGTGGGTGTGACCCCCCTTTACATACAGATCATCAAAACAACATCATCAAAAGCCAAATACTAGTAAGAAAAATAGCAACTGTACACATTTCTTTACAAAGATAACAATCAAAGCTCCAATTTAGACTCACATTAGCAAAGTTTGCTAAGCCCCGCCCCCCTTTATTACTGTTGCTATGCCTCTCTGAATTCGCAGTAATGTCTGTAACCGGGTTTTCCATCTCGCCCAGTCGCACAGCAGTTGGTGAAATGGACACGAAATTTAAAGTATTGATTTGTGTACGCAGACTCGAATTTCAAGAATTTCAAACACCACGTAAGGAGGAGGTCGGGGTGGATGGGTGGGATAAAAAACACCAGAATTTTCGCCGAGGAGACCGGTCTTCATACTTCATGTGAAACCAGAAGTCAACGTTGATTTATTTGTAATTTATTTGTAACCTCCGTACTTAAGTAACGCGACTTCTGGAGTTACTTTTATCCAAACCACAATCTTTTCCTGAAGCTAAAATGTACTTTTAATGTGCGATTAATCATGATTAATTATGGACAATCATGCGATTAATCACGATTAAATATTTTAATCGATTGACAGCACTAGTAAAAATATCGTATCAGCCAAAATTGTAAATTAGAACTGCAATAGAGATGATCTAGATTCCACTTATTTTCTGAAATGTAATTTGGTGTCAAATCTGTCAGGTCACAGCTGGGGAAATCTCCACACACAGGAAGTGACAATTTAAGCTAAATGTGAACGTTTTTCTCCAAAAACAGCAGAAAAGCAAGTGAGCAAGTTGGATTAACACCAAACTTTCTACCATCCCAATCCCAGATAACCAGTCCAACTCCTGACAATCATTATGAAAAGATTTTTGAATAAGTCTGTTGAACTTTCAAAGAGTTTTCTTTGTTAAAATGTGCCTCTACTTCTACTATATATAGTGCTGTTAAAGCCAGTATTTGAAGGAAAGTCTAAAAATAATGAGCCCAATTGACTCCAGCCCAAGCAAAAATCCTGTTGAGCCGTAGTTTAGTTAAAAAGTTGCGACAATGAGAGTTTGCACTGAGCAAGTCACTTTAAATGAGGCTGTAACGTCGACTAAATACAGTGTGTATGTGTGTGTGTATCCACTGATCTTTGCCTCCTCCTCAGTAGTTAAAGAGCTAACCTTTCTTTGATGGGTTCCCCATTAACAGGTTGCATAACTACTGTACTTATTATGCTAATTAGATGTGATAATGAATGCGGTAAAGTGCTAACACTTTCCTCCCTCGTGTTGTGCTGAATAGTGTTATCTAAAACCACCCCCATGCTCCACTTGTTTGTCACTTTAATAGAAAATGCCACTCGTTTGCATGTGTCCAAATCCCAAAGAAGAGAGGAGCTTGAGTTTTTGGAAACATTTACTATTTCACTGCGTATTGAATAACTCTCTGGTCAGTCTCTGTTGTTTTAGATGAGTGTATTTATTTTAACTCGATTAAAAGGAATAGCTTCTCACACTGCATGCTGTGCAGGACTCTGTTTAAACAGGCAAGAAGTCACAAGCCCTGTAGGAAAACAGCAAGGTCATAAGGAGGGGGTTTATGGTCACCCGCCTTTACTGTCTTTCAGAGGCTCTAATAGGTTCAGTTTTAGGGCTAGAGTGAAGCTACAGATAGCAAATTAAACTACAAAACCGAAGGAATCCATTGCCACCATGTCATGCTACCATGTCGGGAAGGAGGTTAAATAACGCTTCAAAGTTGGGCTAAATTTTAGCAAGGAAAAACTGGCATGGCCATTTTCAAAGGGGTCTATTGACCTCTGACCTCAAGATGTGTGAATGAAAATGGGTTCTATGGGTACCCATGAGTCTCCCCTTTACAGACATGCCTACTTTATGATAATCACATGCAGTTTGGGGCAAAAACCAGGCAGTTTTTTCATGCAGTAAAAATGTGTTATTTTCGCCTATTTTAAAATGGTGTATTTGAATATTTCTGCATACTGGGGTCCCTAAACAGTCTTGAATCACATAAATTGGGTGTCATAGTAAAGCTGAGACTCTTGAGGATCCAATGAGTCCAACTGTATTCATGTGTGATGATGTTAGTCCCCATAGTAGCCATTTTCAGTGTAGCGAGACCATTTTTTGAAACTTGTTCTCACTGTATAAAATGACCTGTGGTGACCTCTAGGATAATCACAGCCTCATGAAACTTTACAGCCACAAACTAGAGACCTAGAGCATTCAGAGGACGGATGGCTTTCCTAGCTAGATTGACAATAAGGGGGTTTCTGAGCAGTTTACACAACAGAAGCGCTGTTAGTTTGTGGTGTGCTGTTTTGGCCAAATCGTTGTTCTCCACACACTATGTGAACAAAACTGTTAAATTTAAAACAACATGTCGGTATGTGTGGCTCTCTCACATTTTCAACATCTGTTAAGATTTAAAAAAATCATTCAGTGAAGCGATTACTCACCTCTCCTCTCGTTCCAGAGGGCTTCACTTCCTGTCTTTGTGTGTTTTCCCTCCTTTTGTGATTGTGTGCTCCGCCCTGATTAGTTTCACCTGTCCCTCGTTAGCCCTGCAGTCAGCTGACCTGCTGCTCACCTGTCCTCATCTCCTCCATTAGTCACTGTTTACACCAGCCCACTTCATCTGCTCTTTCGGATGCGGTTCGTCATCATAGTTATGTTGTGTTCTGTCACCTGTTTGCCTGTAACCTGCCAGCCAAACCTTCTGCCTATTTGGACTCTTGCCACCTGTAAACTGAATCTACAAGAAATCACTGAAGTAATCCTGCTGCCCCCTCAACTCTCTACATTTGGGTCCAATCCCTGATCGAGTATTCCCAGCACCGTAACACAGCCCAAAAAAATTCCATATGAACCTGAATGCAGCATTTGTCTCCCTCCACCTCCATCCACCTTTCTCTTAAAGGGGACATATCATGAAAAACTCCCTTTTTTCAGTGCTTGTGCACATATATATCTGGGTATCTGGAGCATAGACATTGTCGTCAATGATTATTACATTTAATTTATTAAGGAAAACACATATAATAGTAGTTTCACATAGTTTCTTAGATGTGAGGATTTCCATAGATGTAAATTGAACAATTTTTTGGTTTTGGACTATTGGTCAGACAAAATGAGCAATTTGAGGATTTATCGTGGGCTCTCTGATGCTCATTTTTCACTTAAAAACAAAAATCCCCAGATTAATTACTAATGAAATGAATCCTTAATTAGCTGCAGCCCCTCTGCCCATCATTGATTTATCTGTTTACACATTAACACAGATTATGCTAACCACCCAGTCCTATTCCACATAAAACCCCGCTGCAGAAAAGTTCAAAGAAATTCCTAAAAAACAAAACAGACATATATTATTATTTACTTCATTGCGTATTATTACATTCCACTTTTCCCTCGTCCTGTTTACTATGCATCACTACACTCCAGTCTCTCTCTCTCTTGTTTTGATTTACTTCCACCCACCCTCGCTGTGGCTCTTAAATAAAGAAGTATGGTTACACCGCTTGCTCCGTCATCACATTAGAAAGAACAATCACCTGAAGAGTGATGGGGCTTTCATTGCAGCCGCTGTAAGAGAGGAAGAGAGGAGTGTGGAGAGTGGGTGGCAGGGTGATGGTGGTGGAAGGTGGTGGAGGTGGTGGTGGGGGTGAGATGAAAGGAATCCTTCACTCACTCGCTCACAAACAAACACACACTCCACTCTCTGAGAAACTTGCAGCAAACCGCAATATCCCCATGCCAAATGTTAGCCTTAAGTAAGTGGAAGTTTGTGCACTGGAAAGGAGAGGGTTGTGTGTGTCTGTGTGTGTGTGTGTGTGTTCCCATTTTATTTGACCAGTCCAACACTCTCTCCTCTGTCTTTATTGAAACTGCTGATGCTCAGTGGTCGCCTGCATGACTGGCTGCCGTTGGCTCGCCGGGGCGGCATTCTACTGGCTCATCCCGAGGATCACTGAGGATTGGAGGTTGTGTCTCTGAGGCCAGCAAAGACCCTCGGGGCACCTGTTCAAAGCTCCAGAGACCGGGGACCGTCTCTTTTGGGCTGCTGTCCCCAGGGCCAGGCACCTTTCCAGGGGATTAGCAAAGGGAGAGTTAGCCTCTCACAACCAGAACGAGGAGAGCTTGTGCAAGCAATTGAGTCTCAGGGGATCCGCTGTCTTCAAGTGGGTCCAGCTAAGCCAACACGCCATGGTTTAAACATGGGCTGTGATAGGAGTATCAGCCATAGACATAGCACTGCATAACCCCCTAACATATATATACTCTATGCTAACACACAGCAGAATTCATGCTCACACACAGGCATACTATTAATCCAGCCTGGTCTCCTAAAAACTACGTCCTCATGCAACGAAACTGTGTTTGTGTCCCACGTGAAACAAAAAGTAACATACTCATTTTTACCCAAAACATTATCTTTTACTAAACCTAACCATGTAGCTTTGTTAACTAAACCTAAACGTAATAGAGAATGGAGTTTAGAAATGGCAAAAACGCCACAAACGGTAAAAACTAGGGCTGTCAAAGTTGACGCGATAGATGTAGCGGGCTCAGTTTTAAAGCTAGAGTGAAAATACTGGCTTCATATGAAACTAGAAAACCTAAGGAATCCATTGGTACCAACCATGTCATACTAGCTTGTTATGATTTGAGCATATTTGTTATGCTAAATACAGTTCCTGTGACGGGTTCTGGACAATATCTGTCATTGTTTTGTGTTGTTAATTGATTTCCAATAATAAATATATGCATACATTTGCATAAAGCAGCATATTTGCCCACTTCCATGTTGATAAGAGTATTAAATACTTGACAAATCTCCCTTTAAGGTTGAACAGATAAAAAATTTGGAATTAATTTCCGATTAATTGACAAACACTATAACTTTGGTGTAGAAATGTTAATATGAAACACGCTTTTTGTTCAGAAACGTACAATGCCAACATTTTATTCTGGCAAACTGGGTTGACTAATCATACTAATCATACTCTTCCCTCATTATACCTCCTAGCTAAGAGAATAATGCATCTATGTTGAAATGAGGGCACTACAAGAGACTGTATGTGAACCACAATCTCCCCTTTCCTCTCTCCTCTGTGCAATACAAACAGCCACATTATTGAAAACAACAAATATTTTTGGCAAAACAATTCCCTCCTCAGGCTGTGAGCCTTATTGCCTTGGACGTCCTCTCTTGGCGGCGCGGAGGGCTGAAAAAAAAAGAAGGAAAAAATGATGTGAGATCCAGAGCAGAGTCTCGTTCCTCGTTGTTTCTTTAATTTCCTTCCTCAGAGCTCCTGCGCTGAAATGGAGCCAGAGAGTGTTATTGGTGTGATTATTCTGTCGCACTATGTAGCAGACAGCGGTGGCAAAATGAGCTCACAGTTGCGACTATCTCTGCCCTAACTGAGTGCCAGCCGCCCCTACAGACTGACTGATAGCGGCTGCTCTATATGAGATTCACACTGGCCTCTGGCAACTGGCGTCATCGCTGGATAGGCTGGGAGGGACACAAAGTCCAGGCCGGAGTCGAGGTTGAAAAGCTGCTTATCGTGCAGTTGTGTCCCCAGCCTTGGGGTTGGGGGGGGGTTTGGTCAGGGTCAATGTTTCCATGGTGATTGGATATAGGTTATTTGTTTGGAGGCGGTGTTCGTCCCCACTGTGTCACACCTCTGAGGGACAGACAGCTGCTGCAGAGCTTCGTGGGCTTGATGAATACCACCGAGGATTCAGTTACACACAGTATCCTCACACAGCTAATGCTGCTGCGATATTTTAATTGGATAAATAGCAGTTATACCCAACAACACATTTTAGTCGTTGGAAGTGGAGGTTGACCCTTAAGTCAACGTTGGCAAGCAACCGCACTACTCAAAGCCCTTATATGGAATCTGAATATCGTAGTATCACACCACCCCACCCCACCTCATGGGAAGGCGTATATAAATATAAATATGAATAGTACAATAGACATTTCAAGGACATTCTGTGTGTCGTGATAATGCATTTCAAGCTTTTTGTGTGTCATTTAAAGGGCCAGTGTGTAGGATTGGGCGGTATCTAGCGGTGAGGTGAGGAGATCGAAACCAACTGAAGCCTCTCCCGTGTGCCAAGCCTGTTGGAGACTTTGAGATTAGACTGTTGTCATGCTATTAAATAGGCGTTATCAGTCGCTATAAGCCCCATATATCTGGGTCAGTAGGGGCCTACTAAACCCACTAGTAGGTTTTATCATCTATTCACATGGTAGAAGGTATAAAAGAACATGACAGCGACCAAAACACAGGGTTTTCACCCGGGAGACCAGAGTGGGTATCCCGTTTGAAACCAACATGGTGTAGTTGTGTTTGTGTTCAAAGTTATTTTAAGCCAAAACAAAATATTTTTCCCTAAACTTAACCAAGTGTTTTTTTTGCCTAAACCTAAAGAAGTTGTAGTTTTTTTTGCCTAAACCTAAAGAAGTTGTCGTTTTGTTGCCTAAACCTAAAGAAGTTGTAGTTTTGTTGCCTAAACCTAAAGAAGTTGTAGTTTTGGTGCCTAAACCTAACAACTATAATATTGTTGGTATGAGAAAGAGAGTTACAGGTGTGAAAAGTGTATTTCCTTCTTTCTTTATTTGTTAATGTGTTACATCAATGCAGAAAATGAGAAAGGGCGCCCACCGGCATTTTTTTTTTTTTTACATGGCGATCAGCGCCACCCAGAAGGTGGCGAACCACCTATATGGCCTATGCTTTAAACCGGCCCTGAAGCAAAAACTGAATTTACCTTTGAAATAAATTGAGGTACTAAACGGTTGATGGTCATTCAGGTGCTTGTAAAATTTGTTGTAGGAAGAATGTAGAGAACACAAACTCATTGGATGGTAGGTTATCGTCTTAGCGACTTAGTGGCAGGTGTGTGATACCTGTACGTGGTATGAGGATCCTGGATCAAAGCTAGGTGGTGTCTAATTGTTTGCATGTTTGTATGGACACATTTAAGGACCACAATATCTAAAGAACAACACAACTCCTAATAGAAACATCGTCATACTTCTGCCCTCTGAATGATCTGATCAAATTGGAGCTTGAACCAGAAAATGAATGAATTGACAATTTCTTACAACTGCTATCACCTCTTAATGGTTTAACAGAATATATTAAAACCGCTACTACGGGTGTTGTGAAGACTGGTACTTTTAAAATATGTTAATTCATACATTAATTAGCCTAATTATGATCTCATCAGCATAACTTGTGTTAACTAGGTGTAACTTGTCTGATTTATATATCTGATTTTGTCAGAACACGAGTCAACTTAAATGCTTCATGCACGGTTTCCTCCCGGGGTCACAATTCTCCCGTATTTGTCGTTTCCCGGCAGAAGAGAGCATTCTTTGCTCGCTAGTCGCAACAGCGCAGCTTGAGCTCAGCGCTCGCAACAGCGTGCAGCGCCCAAAGTTGGGCTTTGCTCGATGCAGCGAAAAGCTGTCGTGGCGCGGCGCAAGCCATTGGAAATAATGTGTTTCCGAGCGCAGAGGTGCCGTTGTCGCGTTGTGTCTGGAAAGGCCTTCAGTGAGTGAGAGAATGAGAGAGAAATGGAGACTACTAAGAGGAAGAAATATTCAAGCAGGAGCAAAAATAAATAAAAACAGATGAATATTAGTTTATGCCAGATATTCACACGTTAAGTTCACACCAGAGGGGCGAATTGTTCCGTGTTCTTTCCTGGGAATTAAATGTAAAATGATGCTGTTGCAGTGTATTTATTAGTTTGTTATGTTCAGTCTTTTAAAGTCACCAGAATGCAGGAAACAAAGTCTCTGAATCTCAAATATTTAAGGTCTCACGGTTGACAAGTATGGCCTGTTGTGTTTGATTATTTAGACATGACAAAACATACAGTCTTAGGGGCGGGACATTAGAATAATGATACCTGTGGTACTGCATTCTGTAAGACAGCAACATGCCTGCAGGTGCAGCTGGCTCACAAGCAGAATCTACCAGGTGAAATTGCCCTATTAGCAGGAAAACAGGTTCAAGAGGAGGCGCCTACATGCATGAGTAGCCAGTGGAGGCATTCAGTGTGTTAAAGCTCTCGTGGTCTCCCACCAGCCTGGTTATACATCTCACCAAGGCAGCGGCTTGTGGCAGCTAGTGTTTAGCCTCAGCGCTAATAGCCCGGCGTACCGAGCCTTGGGAAATTAGCTGCGCACTGAAGCATGCTCCAAGAAGCTCGGTGAACCTCGGGTCGGAAGGAAGAGCAGTCGCACATAGGTCAGAGGAATCAATGTCCTTTAGGGACCGAGGGGCTGAGCTTGAGAGCGCTGAACTCTCTCTAACCTCGGCCGGTGGCTGCGGTGTAATTGCGCCGGTGCGGTGACGGAGATAGGGTGAGGATTGACAGCTAAAGATGAGCGTGTAGGGGGGGTAAGCTTGGCTGCAGGACGCCGGAGATTTTGAAAAAGATGTTACGACGAAGCTTTCTCTTCTGATGCGAAAACACATGAGCTCTTAGATTTTTAAAATTCAAAAGGTGTGTTTCCAGTACCTGTGAAATCATCAGTGTGAGCCCTTTTTGATTTTAGGTTTATTTGATATTAATCTGAACACAGGTCAGCGGTGGCAGTGAGAAATCAAACATTTTAACTTCTTCTTGTTGAAATAGAAAAGAGATAGTATTTTAGAAAATAATGTTCTCTTCTAAAGTACTTCATTTCAGTGACAGCAGTGAATAGAAAACAAATGACATTTGATGATTTTCAAAACTCATCGCATCCCCCTTGGGATGAGCTTGTGAACACAAATATCTGTGTGTCTGACTGACATCTCTCAGAGGATGTCTGCACACCACCTGAAGCTCAACCTCGACAACAACTAAGCTGCTCTTCCTTCTAGGGAAGGCATCTAAATACTCATTCACACACCGACGGCACAGCCTTCGGGAGCAATTTGGGGTAAAGTGTCTTGCTCAAGGACACTTTGACATGTGACTGGAGGAGCCGGGGATCGAACCGCCGACCTTCCGATTGGTGGATGACCTGCTCTAACTCTGAGCCACAGCCACCCCGTAATATGATCCAAAAGGCAGTAGGTGACAAAGGATGCGTAATGCCAGGAACCAAACCAAAGAAGCTAATGGGAATTGTTGCAGCTACAGATATACAGCATAATAACAAACTGCTCACCTTCAGTAACACCGGCTGGAGTTCATGGCAAACTTCAAGTCCCCTTTCCTGACTATAGACACTTAACATAACAACATCTGAAGTACAGTTTCTGACCAAGACAATGTGTTATTGTGCAAGAAACTCATAATAAGGACATCATCCAATGCTAAGATCAGCACGAGGCTACTTGCTCCTTGCTACCTCAAAGTGGCTACAAGTGGCTTAAATCTAAAATCTTCATTGAGGAAAAAATACATATAATTGTAATTTATTTATTCAAACCTTTATTTATACAAGAGCTTGGCTTCCTTATATTTGATGACAACCGGGACATACCTTCTTGACAACTCCATTTTGTCTTTGCTCTGCATTGCAGCTGACACGTCGTCCACACAGCAAACAGCTGACAAATGTGCTAAATAAATGGCCAACAGTCAACTGAGTTTCCCCAGTAGAGTGTTGGTGAGCGATTTATCCCCGAGCGAGTGACCTGGGTCTGGTCGGGCTCGGTCACCCGAGGAAACACTGCGAGACTGCCTCCACTCAGCCAGAAAGCACCCGGGATGTGACCGGGGCTCGGACACATCAGTAGGACCGCGGCCCCCCATAGGCCACCGGGGTTAGAGATCAGAGCCGCAGACAGGGGGTGAGGGAGTGTTTACAGTTCGGGGGAAGGAGCTGATGGAAATGAAGAATGATGGTGGCAGAAGGGAGGGATGTTCTCGTCTTACTGATGCAAAGAGAGTAGACTCTTTACTAGGAGCAAAGTGCACACTAGAGAGGATTGGACGGAAATTAAAAACATAAAGTGTTTTCACACAGAGGTCGGTAACACTTTACAATACTGTACACAAAAATATGAATAGTTACCAGGGAACGAATGAGGAACAAATGGTGGTTTAAATATCCTTCAGCTTGAATGATCATTGGTTGAGAGAAAAGTGTGAATGTATCCGAGTAATTTGATTGTGAGTGAGATAATGAAATAAAAATGATAGTGGACACATGGTTGATGCTTCTATAATAATAGAAATAATAATTATGCATGCTCTCATTAGATTCAAACATGTTATCAGTAAATCATACAATCAATATAAGAATCTATTGTATTCACAGTGGACAAAAGTTGGGTGAAAACCCAGTGAAAATTGACCACCCAACACCACATTTTAATAAAACCACCCAAGTATTACAGTTATGGGTTTGGGCATGTCGGTCCGCCCGTGTGCATGCATACACTTGTCATGTGCACATGCATTTTGCAGGAATCAGCCCATTCTAATTAGCTGTACTGAGAGCAGACCAGAGCGCTCTTCTTCTCACAGTAAATGTGCTAATTGCGTGAGGAGCAGCGTCTCTAAAGCCTTCATACGGTATATTTCAGCCGTGACCACTTGGGTTTCCTGTTGGAGAAGGACACTGTGGGAAAGGTCAGCACTGTCTGAAGAAAGTGGAGCATGCTCAGCGCTATATCCTCACTGGAGGGTTTCTATGTTCTACTTTGGCCCAACACTCAGAAAGCTGCCTCCACCTTGCAATAAAAATACCTATCCATAATTGTTTGTTGTTTCATACAACATAAAAGCCCTTTGGAGGATGTCTGATTCTTTTCCCTGGCACGTCAACTTCAGCGATTGAATAAACTGTACAACACTTGGCACGGCGGGCGTGAGCGAGTTTCCCCTCGTAGTCTTAGCAATCAATTTACTATCACTCCTCGTGAAGCTAACAACACATATGTTTCAAATCTCAGCGGGAGCTATTTACCAGAGATAGAAAACTAGACTCAATTGCCATGTGCATTGTTTTTGGCAGTGTGATTAATAAGCCGGAGTTATCGAGCTGGCATTGCTAATAAGAAGAAAGCAACAAATTATTAATAACCACATGGTGAGGATTGCTTTCTAAAACCTTAAGAGGCACAGGAGTACTTTTATTTTGTAAAACAAGCTTTTCAGTTGATGTATTTTAAATGTCGAAATATTTATTCTGTAGCTAAATATCGCTGAAGAGCAAGTTTTTTTTATTAATTTAGAAGGTATCTTTGGTCTCTTTTACTCGACTGACAACTGGAATCTAAAAGTTCAGATAGCCAGCATCAAGAAGCTCAAGGCCACAGCCGAGCCAGATGCCAAGAAAACAGGTTAGAAAAGCTCAGATACTTGAGCAGTTTGTAATATTTCTGGGAATGCTTCACTCACCAAAAACATCAACCTTTCACATGCCCCTGAGAAAAAAACATTTAACCTGCGTTGTTCCAGTGCAGCTGCTTTGCTGGCTCAATTTTAAAGTGGTTGCAAATGATTCTAATTCATGGACTGGAGGAGAAACTCTAAGATTTGTCTCTCTCTCTGTGTGTGTGACATTTTTACCAGAAGAAATCAATAATTAGAATTCAAATTCCGACAACTCACAGGAAGCCATGACATCTCAGTTAACTTTGTGATGCTGAATAGATATTTTAAATGGTGGATCACCCAAATTATGACAAAACATATTTTCTCGCTTACCTCTAGTGATAAGTGGTAACCGATCCTTTGAAAAAAAGCCTGGCAGACTTCAGCATGACAATAGACTGTATATAAGAAGTGGACGTAGTCACCGTGACGTCACCCATTGGTTTGTGGACTGCCGTTACGAAGCCTCGAGTTTGGCATTTTGGCCTAAAGAAGTAGGGTGAAACCAAACACTGAATAAGACATTTTTAAGCGACAAAAAATGTTACAATTCATTTATAATTCATTTATTGTCTTTTCACACATATATTTTGATATGTCCATTATTATTTTATTGTTTATTGACTCAGGTCACATGACCCCCTGATCAGATTTTAAATTTGAACACCGGTTCTCACCAAAATACACACCCTGATGAAGACTTGTTGAGTCGAATCACGTTGGTGGGTGTTATCCATGTCTTAATAAAGGATTTTTAATTGCCATCCTAAACCGAGGACTTCTTTTCACAGTTAGCTGGACAGACACTGATTTTTATTGTTAATGTTACAATTAACTATCATGAACTGAAATCACGCGGTTAAAGTTATAAGACGACAACGCCGTGGTAGTGACCTGTCAATCCCAAGGTAGCCCTGCCCTAAAGCATCCCCTGCTTTATGGTCTATTTGACTCTAAATGGGACCATAATTTACTAAATGAACATCATGCTGTATTGAAGAAGACTTGAAACTAGCGATTGAGACCATAAACTCATGTTTACAATGTTTACTGAGGTAATAAATCAAGTGAGAAGTAGGCTCATTTTCTCATAGACTTCTATACAATCA